>QFET01012817.1:0-18117 GCA_003316355.1 Tuber calosporum
ATGTCACATGACCGACATAGTCATATGATTAGTAGGATAAGGAAACGTATATTTCAACAAGACTGTTCGTGGAGAAGAGGCCTAGGACTATGGCCGTCCAGAATAGAGTGAGGACGCCAAGTGCGAGGGAGTAGGATATGATCCTATTTTAGCTGTTAAATCTTGTTTAGTTTGATGAAGTGTGATGGTGGGGGATACCAATCGTAGCCTTTGGATGTGAAAGAAGCGGCTATCCCTAGCACAACGGCCCCTAACGCGAGCTGTGAAATGCGCAGGAATAGAAGGGCGATGATGTTCCAGCGGTTATCCCTCATTGATAAAGTAGGGGCTTGTTTGTTTTTTGTCCTCTTTAAAACACCAAAGGACCAGTGTTCCGGTGATGCGAGTATTGATTGATGAAGGAGTATGGGATGGCAGGGTATAGGGAAGGGATTGAAAAGGGCGAAAGGAAAGGAAGGGGGAAGATGTAGGGTGCGGGTTGGCGGGGGAAAAGAGAGAAGGCTACGAAAAACACGGGATCGGGGCGCGCTTGGGGGGAGGAGGAGGGGCCGGGAGGATCGGCACTTTATCATACTAAGAATAGCGTACGGCATATTCCAGAAGTGATAGAAGAAGGATGTGGGGGAGTGGATTCCCCTTAGTCAGCCCAGATGTTGGGAGCCCCGCCCACATCACAACGCGAGATCTACGGCAGACCTCAGTACGAGTACTCGAGTATGAGTGCGAGCACTCAAGTACGGGCACTCTTAAATGCACACTAATCCACGTTATATAGTAGGGTATAACATCTTTCCCTTTTGGCACTCGGCGGGGGAAGAGCGTTCCTACCCTAACCGATCATAGTGCCGTGCCGGAACTACTCGAGTGCAGTACTCCTACTTGCCTACTTGTACTGTGCAGCCTCACCCCGATGGTTTATGTCACCGGAGCCAGATCGGCATTTCGACAACTCCACGCCAAGTAAGTGTATTGCCGAGTGATGCCCCATGTCACGTCTGTTTCTGTTGGCCCCCGGTCGGGCTTTGTTTTCCGGGTACTCGCAATGGGGTGACGTGAGCACAGCTGCTTTTGCATGACATCCAGATCTGAAATGCCAAGACTTAGCAGTTTGCATGAGTGACCATGTCCAGAAAACGTCAACCCACTGCCTGCCCAGGTGGAGTCTGATTGAGTGGTTTGGGCCCGGGGCTGTGCATCCCCTGGGGGGCAGAAAAAGAATGTGTGGTGGAAACCTGAACCGAAGGAAAATCTGCACTGTGCGGTAAGTTAAATACCATATGACACTTTCTGGTTATTCCTCTCAACAAGGCCCTGGACATCATATCCCGTGATCTCACTGAAACCTTCAGTTTCATACCCAGCACGCTAAGGCCAAGCTTGGTAATAGCTAGCTGGACTTGGTCCGAAAACAGGATTTCAGTGCTCAAATGACTCAGCACTCTTTCCCAGTTGAAATAATCTCAAAAATGACGATGCGCTCGAGTATATATTGTCCTAGGATAGGCTTAGTCGTGCTATCATAGATATAGAATTTGACAGTTTCGGAGACACTAGGGGATACGCCATACAGGTGCCACAGATAAAGTTTTCGCTCAGTTAAATTTAGGTTAACCCGCAACATAATCCTTGTCATGTCAGAAAAAATATCTCCCCTGGTACGTGTCCGTTGTAAAAACCCCGCGAAATCCATATCTGAAAAGGGGGTTCTAAACCGCAATAGGCTTGATGGAGCATGTTAACGAAATTACAAATACCAGTAAATGAGATCAAGTGGGCTAAACTTAAATAAGCTATACCCAGTCTGGAAAACACGGTCCCATTTCAGGGTCTTGTGTCTCGGATTTCCCGAGCAAAGGATGGTTGCATGTATGATAGCGAGTTTTTCCGATATTCCTTTCAGCTTGTCATAGTTGAGGTCTGACCTTGCGGGTTTCCCCTCATGTGGTCAAGAAGGGCAATTCCAACGTCCAATAATAGCACATTTTCCTTCGATCCGAGTTCCAACTTCCAACTCCAACGATACCGTATCATACAGTACCACCAATGGTTGAGGTTGAAAGCAGACTGTCGGAGAAGGATCAAACCGATCAGAGAGCTTGCTAAGGACTGTCCGACACCCTCCTTAGACTGAAAATTTTCGATATGGGGTCGAACTGGGACGGCAACTCCCACCACCAGTTGACTTGCTGGAATACCAGAGTCACTCACTCGGTCTGGACCAGGATCTGTCATGTCCTAGCCAGTAAGGGAGGTTCTAAACCGTGGTGCAATGAGAACCGGACCAGCACCATGACTAAGCAACTTACCCTCCTGCGCGACCCATGATATACGGCAACAGCAGCCTGGTGCAGGGCTTGACTGAGTGTCTCATGCAGGTGCCTCACAACTGAAGACGTGGTATCGTACCTCCGTTGCATTAAAGGAGGTACTATACCATCTTGATAAGATAAAGCAAACCACATAATGGCATGAAATCCGTCGTGGTTCTAAACCTCAAAATGGTCTAATTGATAGCTCTCAGCCACCAGGATGATCGAGGTGGGGGTTACACGCTTCCCCTCCACGGCTTCTGGCACCATAAATTTTCTGCGCTCATTCTAGAGGTCTACCGTTGGCAAGAGACCCCCGGAATGAGAACGGAAATGCTTTCCACACCTGTGGCTAATCTTTTCCCACTAATCGTATGCTCAGCCGGGCCACTACCCTAATGTCTTGGAAAAATAGATCGCCTAATGGGATGCTGGAAATGATAGGGTAGCGGGCAACTTACGCTTACCTAAGCGATTATGTACTGTACAATAGAAATCAACAAAAAAGTATGGTCAGTGGTGAGGAATTCAAGGACTCTTGGTAAAGGTATAGACATGGAATTTCTTTACAAAGCGTAACTTATTATATAACCTATGGAACTATGTCTGGGGTTTATGGAACGCCGAAAATTGTGGAAATGTGATGTTGGGTAATGTGGGCCTGGCAGTACTGAAAGCCTTGGTTACCGGGAGTCGCGACAATAGTATAAAGGTGTTTTAATTTTTTTCAATTTTTTTTTACTTCCTCCACCTGGCGTTTGTTTCTGCTTGCGGACCTTTAGGGGTGGATTTTTGTTTTTCTACACACTACGCTTCTTCATGTGTTACGCTCGCGGTCAGGACGCTCTAAATCCATTACTCCTCTAACGTTTCTGGATCCTTCCTCTTCTCGCTTCATCCCCTCTGGCTCACTTGATTCGCCGTCCCGAGCTCATTCCATGAGGGGTGACACAAGCACAATTAGCTTCCTTAGAGATGGCCGGAGGTAAAGATTCGAGTAAACCTCCACGAAGCGGCTAGAGGGGCACAAATTGGGCCAATGGGGAGTTTCTGCGTCAATTCCGCTAACCTGTATAGCAGCTGTAGCGGGTGAAAGTGGTGCTGGAAATGCAGAAAACGCAGAAAGCCACATATAGCAGGAATAATAACATGTCACCGGGGCTCTGAATCCCAAAGACTTTGGAGATTCGAGAACAAGCCCCAGGGCGGCGGTGGGGGAAAACAGCCGATGATGGACTCGCCTGGAGTGTAGCTCTGTCTTCTTGGGGGACTTTCTGTTCTTTAGGTTCTAACAAGGGCGGGATGGCGATGTATAACACCCAGAGCAGGATTAAACAATGTTCAATTTCCTGAGAGGGTATCCGCCGCCGTGGTGAAGTCTCTCGGGGGGAATCGTGATTGGCTCTCTAAACCAAGAGGTGATTAGTACATCACTAGATGAAAGAGTAAAGTTCTAGGACTTCAATTCCAGAATAATTATCAATGGAATCAGCTGGGTGGCTCTGGTGCCGCTACGAAAGCCAAACTACACAAGCACCCTGACCACCTCACGGTTCCTTGCGATAGCCTCTGCATTTTGGTGGATCATGAATATCGCTAGACTGTGGGGAGCTTTGGGATGCAAGAGGGAGGATGAGCGACTTTTGATGGATTTTTTTTTTTGAAACAAAAGGAGATGGATCTTTGGCGCTTCAATAGATAGCGTTGTTATATTTTAGGATTTACCCATTGGACATATGACCGATGGCATCAGGGCTAAGAACATCACGACACACTGCTATGGAATTTTCTGGAACTTGGGGATTTCTAGCCTCCGCTCATATGGGTAGTGCTAGGATGAACTTCTGGTAAAATATAGCTTCCCCTACATGTCTGAGGCAGAACTAGCAACTGTTGGTGTCGAAACGGGACCGTTGGGACTTCGCCTGAACACATCCCAACTGGATATCTTGACAAAAAGACAATAGTCGACATGATTGTTCCGTGAGCATCGTGAGAGGGCGATGTCAGTGCTATCGAACCTGCGCCTAATTCCTAGGAATTTGGAGACATAGTGGAGAGGATAGCACCGGCACACAAACCGTAGTAGCCAACTGACCAGCAACACGTCGTTAATATATCTCGTTCCAGGAGATGGTATTACTTAACCTCGGCGTTGCCATGGTAAATTCTCCCTTCCTTGTTTGCTCCCCGTAGCCTCCGGGCAGAAGAGCCTAACCTTCCCTTGTAGCAGCGGGGAAGGCCGGGAGAAGCTCCAAAAGCTTCGGAAACAGCCTATTTCCCCCAACCCCACTCGTCGCAAGGTTTAACCCTCTAATCCATTAGCGCCAGGTATGATACCAAAGAAATAACCTGTGGCATTGACAGCATTCAGCCAACATACTCCCAATAGGCAGATATCGGAATCTGGAGTTTGAAAGTGAAAGAGCTAGCACTATTTATGCCGGCTATGGGGCAGCGGCTGAGGGACCGGAGAGACTGGCAGTTTTTGCAGATTTGGGTTAAAATGTTTCTCAAGGTTTTTTTATTCCGGGCCCGTGATGGGCGGAGGATGACAGGGGCCAATTGATAAAGCTGGTGGCCAAGGGGAAGAGGGAAGCGGACAGCTTGGCGGAATGGGTGTGGTATTGTTCCGAGATAGTGGGGTTTTGCAGTAGTGAGGGGTGGTTGTTATTACTCTCGATGGTATGGGGGTGGGAAAGCTTACTCTTATGACGTTTTTTTCCCGGTATCATATGTGCTCGAGTAGCGTTTACACGGAAGAGAATAGGTGGTTGAGAGTCTTATATTGTAAATCCTGGCGACCTTGAAACAAATGTTTTAGATTCTAGTTGTGAGGTATTTTCTTTTAAACCCGTAATCGTTTTTTTTAGTGTAGAACTTCACAGCTTTTAAGCCTAGATTATGATACTAGAGGGAGTTCACGGATTGGAGTTGCAGTGCAGAACGGAGTAGCGTACAGTATGGGTTTTGCGCTATGGGAATCTAAAAAATTTGCCCCGAAGTCTAGTAGAGAGCCCGAAGATATACCATTCTCCCACATAGTTCCTGAATGGTGGGCCGCCAGCCAGGAGAGGGGGGTGTGACAGAGGCCTCAGAACCGAAAAGTTAGGCTCGAGTTGCCGGCAGTATTAAACTACTTCAAAGTAACTGGGATTATTCAGCTAGGAACATCAAAACCGATAACACTGCATATAGGCACCCCAATATGCGAGTGTGGGCCCGACTGCCGCTGGTGCATGTGTCATCAGTGGAGACCGCCTCGTGACCACAACGATTGCCAACGATCCGGTTAGGGAGCGGGGGGCGGGGTTTCTTCTCCCCACTTGGGGTAAAAATACTAGTATTTATCCATTCAGGTGTTGAGATATGCTTGGCCGGATTGAAATGTGTAGTGCTAGCTCATTGGATTAGCAAGTTGGTAAATGTGATGTCAGGAATCCTTTCCCACGTGAATTAACAGACCTCTGACATTTCCAAATCCAGTATGATAATAAACTTAAAAACAAACATTGCGTATCTAGTAACTTTATATAATTACATTAATTGTAGCCCATATTAACCTACTTGATACTTCTAGATAGTGTCTATTATATTGACATAGTAGGAATTGATCTCAGGTGGGTTATCTTTATATACTATGTTTTTAAATCCTAAACAAGAGTAATCACTGAACAGAGAGGAAGACATATCTGATGAACAATATAGTTGACTCAGTTGCTAGGAGACACTATTAACTATATTGTAGTATACCAAACCTGAAGACTAGATCTATCATTACTTTGTGCAGTGGTAATAATTAATACTATATCGATAACTCTTGGACCACTTTTTTTTAATGGTATGAGGGCCTAATAGATATAGGTGCATTTTGTAAAATAAGTTATTACGAGGCAATGAAAATTAAATGCAATTCCTCCCATAAAGTTGCAATACAATGTAGCTGTGATTCAGATATTGGTCAAGGCCAGGGATAGGTTACTGGTATCGAATTTGGTAGGGGGTGGTGTTGATCCTCCCGAGGCTGCCTCCGCTCTCGGGATTGGATCAACGCAGTATATCAAGTGACGGGATGGTTGCTATGCGGTTCAAATGCACTCAATGGCGTTGGATATGCATTCTAGTCATGCAGGACATCTCATACCCTTATCGCTATCTGCGAGGACATTCCGAGATTTTTCCGTATAGTACGCTTTGCCTATCCTAGCGCTGCTAGCCCGGGACGCGGCTGATTACACAATTTTTACTATTCGGCCAGGTATCCGGCTGATCCATGTGGGATAACGGAGTGGGACTGCAAGGCTGTTTCGGGCACAGGATCGCAAATAATCGCCGGACGATTCGGTTGCCACTTCTCCCCGTCGGAATTGCTCCCCACTTCCGTCAACCGTCTGCTGTGCAGTACTATACCCTCCCGGTGTGAGAGGTGCGGGTGCTGTACTGCTCAGCGTGCCTAAGGGTGGATCGCTGGCAGAGCGCCCAATCGGTGGTAAATGGCTCCGGGGTAATTGACCCCGCCCCAAGTCTTGCAAACCCGTGGCCTGGCAAACTGCCAGGCCAATGTTGCCGGCATTGCTCATTGCGGATATCTGGGTGCTTGTTTCCCTCCCACCAAAATTTGAAATATGCCCCACCAATCCCTCCTGCTAGATATATCTGGTTAAAAACGAAAAACAACCGATCACTTCTCTCAACAAAAGGGCTACATCCTGATGGCCTCGCCTTCCTAGAGTTCGTTGTTGCTGGCCTCTGGTTTGACATCGGGTTTCAAATTTCCTTGGCATCGGCCCGATCCCCGTGGGGGGCCGTTATGCCGGTACTTGTCCAGGCAAAAACAGAACTGCCCGGGAACTAGAGACTGGGGTTCACAGAATACACTTGCGTGTCCGGGCGTGTTTTCAATCTTTTAACACACTTCCAAGCTACTAATCGGCGGGAAGGCTTCACTACCTCCCTATTTCCACTTCATTTATCAAGATGGTCCCTACTCGCCCCAGGGAAGCAGTATCCAAAAACAGAGGTTGAGGGTTTGTATGGGCGGCCGGATACCCACAGGTATTTCGCAATATATCTTGGGCGTCCCTGTTGTCGGATGCTTCTTGGACAAGCACCATTCTATGGATGTTAATTGATATTTTTTGTTCTGCACAAGGTGGGGGGGGTCTAGGGACCTTAACTTACGGGCCTAGCAATATCTGAGCCCTCACACTTGTGTAAATTCACAACGCCGTTTCCTGGCACTTATTTCCCAAGGCAAGTGCTCAAGTTGAAGTCCCACTAAAACCTTCTTGAGCGGTTAATTTATATTACCCCGCAAAAATAACACCAGTCTTGTAGAAGATCTTTCCAGGTACAGTATGACATTCGTACCCGGAACGGCGTTTCAGGCGTGCTGCCACCACTGTCAATGGTCCTATCATAGCCTAGAAAAAAGCGCATAGTGGTGTCAGACCCGGAGTTACGACGACTTGCGAACATTCTGTGGTAACGGAGTGGAAAAAAAGAAATAAACCTCCCGAAATGATCCGGCTAGCATCTAGAGTACGTTAAACCCTAAGTAGTTAGAACCCTCAGGTTTGGCAGCGATGCCCCAACGACAACAACCACCTCCAAATAATATGAGACACCCCCCTGAGCTCCTGGTGCAGCACAATTAGTACGAGCACTCTACAAGTACTTGTATCGGCCAGACTGCCGTAGTAACTCCCTCCAGCAAATACAAAATGATGAAGCGTCCGTGGGCTTTCTTCTGTTCTAACATCAGTTGGCTTAGAGGCTGATCCATCAGGAACGCCCGTTCGTCGGAAGTGTCCACAGGCCAGCCCTGAATCCCAGTATATATAGATTACTCGGTATCACACCCCTATGAACCGCCGATTTAAATGTGCAGTGAGAGTGCGCTAGGCCATTTGGGTATCATGTAACTTGGTAGTGTAGCTTATGAGGTTATCCTTTTGCTCACAGTTGGAGTCGAACCCCTTAATAATGATCGCGTAAAATATAGCTCACGTGTATACTAATCAGCGTTTACTAGGAATATGTATATAGGGCTTAATTAAAGCTTCTTCCGTTTGTTCATAACACCGGTGCTTATACACCTTAGCGGCTACCCGGTTCAATACTTGTATGATATAAAATATTCCACCTAGGTGCAATAAGTTATATCATCCCAAGTTATGGAGACCCTAATGAGTAGACCTACTGAAGCCTTCAAGGTTTCCTACTTTGGTTAGCACCTGCTACCGCCGTATTCCCGACATTCTACTACTCGAGCACACTGTCGATGCCTGTTACGCGCGCCAGGGGCGGTTATCTTAACTTACAGGTTTTCCTTCTAACCTTAACCTTGGGGACCTAACTTATATCCTTTCGACATATTTCTTTATACAGTATACGAGTGTTTCCTGGAGACCCCACCCAGGCTCACCTGGTCTGTGTAGTGATTGGTCCGGAGAATTTTGCGAAATGTCCAGAAGTGTAGGCGTAGCAATCTGAACGCTTGTCTCACATCGGCATCGACACTCGGGTCCCCACATGCGAGACCAACATCCTCTCCCCTTTTTCCCCACCCTAGATACGGACACCTGCACTGCATCAAACCGTAGGGTATAAACGCTTTCAGGGTGTGGTTCGATCTGATCCTGCACTAATATTGCCCCCCAAGGTTTTCCTCTCTTCTCCATCACCACCATCCACAGCATCATGAACCCTTCCACACCCAGCTCCCCTGCAGGGTTCCGCCTTTCCTCCCCCTTAGAGGGTCTCCCCTTCCCTCTCTCTTTTAAGTAAGATAAATAAATAAAAGAAAAGCTACCCCCCCCCGTTACCTTGTTGTATGTGACAGTCACCCAACTTCCCGCAATCATCACCAAGATCAAGCAAAATGGCACAACTTAGGGAGTCACAGGAACAAGCACTCCGGCCTGACCTATTTCATGAAGTGTTCACGAACCGCCGCAGTAACTTGAGCAACCCTGAGTACAGATTGTCGGCCTTCGCCGGCAGGATCGGAGGGAACCAGCGGTTCACGGTTACTCGTGATGATCCTCTGTTCGACCAAATCAAGAGGGATACACCTGATGCAACGACCGAGGGGACGTGGAAAGAGTTATGCGATCTGAGGGGGCTAGGGCGGATAGAGATTTGGAAGTCTGGCTTAATCGAGTTCTGGGGTATGTTCTGCTGAAGGCTCTGTTATATTATACTGTTATAAGGTTTAAGAATTGCATTTGTTAATACATTGGTTTGTAGGATCATTGTTCAATACCCTCCTTTCGGGCGCTGTGGGAATTTCTTTAGTTAGACACGGGTAACCATCCTCATACAGATGTAATTCTAAATTGCCTGCTAACCTTTAGTTCTCCAGAAGCGAACTCTCCCCAGTTGGCCTTGCAGCGGTAGGGTCATTGTCGATATTTCTTTCTCTACCGCTGTTTATTCATGCTACGGCTCCTGCATCGGGAGGTCACATCAACTCAATGATCACCATGGCCACATTCACCGCCAAGCTCGCTACTCTGCCTAGGATGATGATCTACATTTTCATGCAGTGCCTCGGTGGACTCGCGGGTGGGTTTTTGCTGCGAGCTGGGCTCGGTGATGAGATTACAGTGGGAGTAAGTCAACCGCTGCCGAACTCAAGTTACCTTTCTCCTAACTTTGGTGATTTCAGGCAGTCGTTCCGGGGTGCCACTGGTCACCAGACGCAGGGATAACAAACGGTCAGGCATGGGTGATTGAATTTGCGGCTTGCTGCGCCGTGTTATTTATCTCTTTCGGAGTTGGTCTCGACCCCCGCCAGGCGGATATTTTTGGCCCTGCCCTGGGGCCCATACTCATTGGCTTGGCTGTTGCTATATCAGAGTTCATAACCGCTCTCACGAGGCCGGGGTATACTGGAGCTTGTGAGTAAATGCACATTCTTGTGTTGCGGAGGATGAAGCTTACAGATACACCCTCGCAGCGATGAACCCATGCAGGTGCCTTGGCCTCGTCGCTGCCACTCAGACCTTTAGGGGCCATTGGGTCACCTGGACAGCAGCCATGGCGGCCGCATGCGCCAACGGGCTCTTTTACCTTCTGGTTCCGCCTGGCCACGAGCATCCGACCAAAAAAGATGAGGAGCAGGGTAGCTATAAGCATGAATAACGCTCGCCTGGGTTATCAGACTAGGCAGGAAGCAGCAAACCCTATTGTATTTGCTGGCCTCGACTCTATGAGGACTTTTTGACCAATTACTTCACTCCCTCTGGGGGGTATTACCTTCTGATATCTCCTATTTTATTGTCCTGTTAGCTCTTTTTTTATTTTTATTTTTATCATATAACCCAGTTTCTTGGCTCGGCGGGCTCAGTATGTCGCTTCTCAATTAAACTGAACGCGTTTTGAGGTGATCCAATTGCGTTACTTTGGCGAACAGCTAGCCCCTGGAAAGCGGCTCCCAAAGATGAATCTGCCATCAAGCGCCGGTGGTCATTTTGTTGCGGCTTTTGCTATAAGAATATCGTCCCAGGAGTGAAGAGAGTACCGGTAGGATTATTCATAGCAGCTACAGAGAGGCAAGGAGAGATGGGGGGTGACAGGGCAAACAGAACTCAGATGATATACCGCAAAAATTCACTTGATTCACCATCGGAGAGCTTATCGTAAATAAATGTCTAAACCGTAATAAGTTTTACCAGAGCAGGTTAATGAGATCCAGCAAGCTCAGCTGGCAGAAGCTATTCAGTGTGGAATAGGCTACCCCATCTCAGGGTGGTTTGTATACTGTAGTAAACGGGAAGAACCCGAGCTGATGGATGATAGTTGGTGTACGAGTAACTGGAGTACAAGTACACGGGTAAGCCGGGTGGGGTGCCACCTAATTGTCTGGCTTTACTGCCTATTCTGGGTTCCCAACGACTTTTTTCCCGTTTATCAGTGTTAAAACGCTGGTAACCATGTATGGGTGTTACCCGACTTGACGGATCCCCCTCCCGGAGGTTTGATGTGTTCGTACAACATGTTCTGCTAACGCAGCCTTTGAAAGTTTTAGGGGGTGCGTGGCAGCGCGATCTGATTTGGAAATCGGGATTTGATATTCTGTCTTGGCAGCTTTAACTAAGATTAGTATATACTAGGGGCAACCGGCCATCGGCCAGCCCGGATTGTGTTTTCATAAATTCAATTTCATAAGATGCATAGTCTAAGTACTATACATTCAAATGTCTGCCAGTACCAGTGTGTCTTACTCCCATTCTTCGTCTCCTTCCTCTAATTCCTCCTCTAATGCCTTTTCATCTACTATTTCATTCTTATACTTCTTCCATATTCCTGAAATTCTGCTTGGAGTAACTATCCTTAGTTCTACCTATCCTCTACCTTGATCTGACTCTCTGCTATCCATCTTCAATCAACTTGTACCATAGATAATTTTTATCTGCCAGTTCACTATGGTATTCTTTACTCTTTAAACTCTGATTCCATGTTCAATAATGAAAAGGTTTCCTTCCTTATCCTTAGGTAGTCACCTCTAATGGATCTAGAATAAGCTATATTAAGGAGGGGAATTTTCCTTATGAATAGCCTTCATTTGTTTGGTTGATATTTCCTACTTGGTATTGTACTTTATCAGGGTAAGAGACCTAGATTAGTTACCTGCTATAAAACCCACTGATGGAACTAGCTCTTCATGCTGAAACTCATACATTATTCCATCATATAAGTGTTACTAGCTCTTTCTTTTCCCATAGTAGCTATTTGTGCAATAAGTGATTTCAGAAAGCTTCCAAACCCCTACTGATATCTTTAAGAATAATCCTTCTTGCTATATTCTAAAATAGTGTAAAAGCACTACTTTGGATATACTCAAAAGTATTAAGCCTGGTAGCAGGTGTCAGGCTGTATGAATGATTATACAATAGGGCCTAAGCAGTTGCATGTTATTTCTTTAGTCCATGAGAGAAACCTGTTGAAAAGCGAAGACAAGGAGAGTACAATCTGTAACATGTCTACATGTTCCAGTACCTCTATTCTCACTCTCGTTAGCCTTTCCTTTGTCAGATTACATTCAATTGATTTGATTTCTTTTGTATTTGATTTCTTTACAGGAATCTCTAGATTCCGGCTTTTTGATAACTGTATGCTTTGGAGGATCGGTAGGATTATGCCCCAGGAGTTCCTAGGGAAGGAACAGGTCATGTATACTGGCGGTAGGATAAAGGCAGTGTTGTGGGAAACCACCAGGGTTTCCAGGACACCAGCAGGGCTACAGAATTCCGGTAGCTGTACACTCACTGGTAATGATAGTGGCGGCGGGTGTCCAGAGCCTCAGCTCTTGCAGGAAAGATATCATGTATTTAAGAGTGGTCTCCTGGCTAGCAGGAGACATCAGACTTTAGACAGATGCCTAGGCAGTAAATACACTTGGTTGAACGGCGATCCTATTGTTCCCCTTCGCTCTATAAACCACTCTACTGTACTCCCCTTGTCTTCGCCTCTCAGCAGGTCTCCCTAAGACACCAAAGTGATAGCAGGCTACCGCTTAGGCTCTATTGCATAACAGTTCATACAGGCTAGCGCCTGTTACATTTTTTTCGCCTCAGCAGGTGATATCTGGTTCTCAGGATTGAGAACAGTGGGTAGGATTGATCACCCTTCCCGTTTCTTGATAATTAGTTAGAAGCAGGAGCGGCAGGGAGAGACTCCAGGCTCTAGTGCTACATTAATCATTACAGACAGAGGAAGTCAGACCACTCAGTCTGGAAGGATATCCAGACCTCCCAGCAGACTTGGCAATAACCCAGACACAGACCCAGAAGGAGAAGGTGACGATACACCTATAACTAGACAAAGTTTCCTAGAACCAGGAGACCTTGATATAGACTCAGAAGAGGACCTTACAGCCGAGCAAATCGTCCAAAGGGAAAGCCAGAGAACAGAGACAGCTCAGAAATCGAGACCAAGAACCTGAAGCATCTTGGAGACAGTCTTTGGAACCCTACCACACTCTGCAGTACCCTCAAGAAGCGAGACACCACCTGGCGGATTTCCAGACTCCCCAGGACCCTCTAGACTACCAACAGCACCTCAAGGAAAAGGAAGAGAACCAGAAACTCCCAGACACACGCCAGCACCTCCGCCAGCATCTAGGACGATGGCTTACGCTCCAGACCAACCCAGGAAACCAAAGATCAAGCTTTCACAAATATCCAAATTCAGTGGAATAGGCGACGATCTACAACCAGACAAACTCAAGCGCTGGTTTAGGGAGGTTAAGAAGTATTTATCCAAGTATGATGTCCTTGATGACACTGAGGTTGTAGTGGACTACTATGGCGCCTATACAGAAAAGTGAGCACATAGTGCCTACCTCAACCTCATAGATGAGTTTGAAGACAACCAACCCTCCCTCCAAGAATTCAAGAATCGATTTAAACAGTTTTTTGAAGCATCAACCAACACAGATGACCTGTACCTCAAATGGCAGAAAATACAATAGTCCCCAGGAGGCAAGCCAGTGAGGATTTCCAAGATTGCTGGAGAACTAAAAGACCTAAGAGGAACACTGCCTAGAGACTCAATATCAGACTATGCACAAGACAACGCTTTTTGGATGCTATGGATTCCAGGCTCAGAAGAAATGTGGAACCTCAGATAAGAGATACTGATACCTGGAATCAAGTTGTCCAACTGGCAGAGAGATATGATGCAACAATGTTCAAGACAGGAGCCTATGGGAGTAGCGGCAGCCCCTCCACCACCTCCGGAAATAAGCCAAACAAAGCTAAGAACTCTCCACAACAAACCAGCAACTAGCCTGCAGGAAAAGGCAAAGCTCTAGCGAGAAAATCGACCCCTCCCAAGTACAAGAAACCAAGCAAGCAGGAAATGGATTGACGCAAGAGAGAAGGAGCCTGTTACTACTGTGGAGAAGCAGGACATATAGCCAATGATTGTCCAAAGAAGGAAATCAAGTCCAATTATGTCACAGTCACCCAGGACACCCCAGATAGCGAGGAAGAGTACCATGAGGCAGAGAGCGATGACACAGAAGAGTTGGATGGAAGGAATACCATCATTACTTACAAGACTACTGTTGGCGCCCCCAAGGAAGCGGCCAGGGCATTCCAAGTACTAGAATTCACAATCCTAGTCAACAAGAAACCCACCAGGGTCCTCGCAGACACTGGAACCATTGGAGGTACCCTAATCAGCAATCGCTTTGTTACAACAAACAATATCCCTTATACCAATAAGAAGACACGTACGATGCTTAAAATGGCTGTCAAAGGATACAGATCAAGCAGCATTCACACCTGCATTCCAGATATCGAAATTGGAAGCATGAAGGTACTCAAGGTACACATGAGTGTCACTCCAGTATCAGATTATGATATCCTACTCAGTATGGATGACCTCATACGCTGTGAAGCAGTCATAGACTGCAGGAAAATTACCCTCTACTCCCCTGACCACAAAGTCTGAGTAAACTGCAATGGGAACAGCACCCAGCCTCGCTCAGCGATGGCTAAACAGGAAGACATACCAGATTTCCTCAAAATGTTCCCTCAGGTTTGTGTTACAGAAATACCTGAAACCCTACCACCATTGCGGAACTTGAACAACCAGATCATGATCAAGGACCCAGACCTTTATGTCAAGATGCCAACCTTCAAGACCCACGAAAAATTGATCCCTAAATTCAAGGCATCGATAGAGAAGCAAATTACGGCTGGAATACTCTACAGATCACAGACTCCTGGTGGCACCAGCATGTTCATTCAAGGGAAACCTGATGGCAGGATAAGACCATTACTGGACCTTTGCTATAGGAATAAGAACACTAAGAAGGACGAAGCCCCAATCCCTAATCAGCAGCTAATACTCAATACTGTGGGCAGAGCCAAATTACGAAGCAAGATAGACCTCAGTGATGGCTACTTACAGACCAGGGTTGAGCCTGAAGATGAGAAGTATAACACTATAAAGACACCCTTTGAAGGCTTCGCCTGCAAAGTAATGCTGCAGGAGACACAAATACGTCAGGAACTTTCATTACAGTCATGGAAGATACACTGTCAGAAGAGTTAGGAGTCATTGTATAGGTATACATTGACGATATCCTGATATATAGCGATACACACAATGACCATATCAAGCATATCAAAGCTATTTGCAAGAAGCTTGAAAAAGTGCAGCTATATGCCAACCCAAAGAAGAGTGTTTTCTTTGCACAAAAACTTGATATACTAGGTCACCTTATTGATGATAAAGGCATTCACCCAGAACCATAGAAGATTAGAAGCATTGAGGACTGGATAAGACCTCAGAACAGAAAGGAACTTCAGCGCTTTAGTGGGATGGTTAATTATATCTCCCAGTTCCTCCCACACATCGCCACTATTAGTGCACCAGTTACAGAGCTTACCGGCGATGCTGAATGGATATGGACAGACTTGCAGGAAGCAGCCTTTCAAGCAGTGAAAAAGGCGGCGAAAAACCATCAAGTTCTTAGACCTATTGACTATACCAACCCAGAACCATTCTGCCTATTCACCGATGTATCTCCTACCGGCAGTGGCGCCTGGATAGGCCAAGGACCAACCAGAGATACAGCCAGACTGGCAGCATTCCATTCCAGGAAACTGTCATCTTCTCAGAGTAACTACCCTACTCACCAACAGGAAGCGCTTGCAATAGTTGAGGCTGTACAAGCCTTCGTCCACCTGTTGTCCCACACAAAGTTCACCATAGTTACTGATCATGACAGTCTTACCAAGCTCATGACACAGGAGAATCTCAGTGAGCGGCAGCAGAGATGGATAATGCATCTTAGTCACTTTGATTTTAAAATAGAATACATGCCTGGAGTTTCGAATTTTCTGGCAGACTACCTATTCAGAGTTCATGAGACCAAATCTGGGCCTTAAGATATAATACTAGAGGACCCCACCTCTGAAAATCCAGATCTCCAGAACCACAACTCCAATCATATTCAAACCAACTACACTTCTTCCTCATACTATAGCTTAGATTCTGACAGCGAAATGGAAACCATTGAAGAAATACAGTACTCTCCATCCCTTACTACTCGCGAATATATCTACCGCTCCTCCCCAGACTACCTAGCAAGCAAAGAGATAGCAGCCAATGTAGTCACTCACTCCCAGGAGCGCGAGAATTGTGCTAGCAGCAACGATAGCAGCATCCAGGCAGGCAACCTTTGGGGAGACAAAGCTACCTTAAACCTTTACCAGACTAGAGAGGAATGAAGCCATTCAGCGCTCTCTGGGACTGCCTGCTATGATGACTAGTGCCTCACACACAGAGACAGCAAAGAATCCAATGGATATTACCCCAAGGACCCTGTAGAGAGAAAGCAAGCAAAGAAATCGAAAGAAACATCAGATACTTCAATGGACAGTAGTCCCCCTCCAGCAAACGATAGCTCTATGTCCCTACCATCATCAGGAAACAAATACCTCAGACTTGCAGATATGTTAACTCCAGCCTCCCCACCTCTGGTTTCACCAGCTTCGCCAGCTTCTAGACCCCTCTATAGTGATCCTGAAGCTTGCTGGAATTTTAGGGAAACTAATAAGGCCCAGACCTTCCTTGGTACTCTCCACTCATCCCTCATGGGAAAATTCCTCCCAGCTGTCATTGAAGCTCTCCAGAATGACCCTCTTTTCAGGCGAGTCCCGGAGACAACTGACAAGCTACACTATTCAATCCAGGATGGCCTCCTTATAGCTGACAATACCAACGGCTATTCTAATATCTATATCCTTATGGGACCCTTAGAATGGGGACCATCCCTTCGCGATTTCATGCTTAAAACAGTACATGAAGGCTTAGGACATTTCTCAGCTCACAAGTCCTACAAGTATGCCGCTTGTTTCATCTGGTATCCTCAGATGCGCCAGGACTTCATAGCCTACTGTCGCTCTTATGATCAAGGTCAGATTAACAAGGAGCCACCCACACTTCCCGCAGGTAGATCTCTAGCCCTGCCAGGACCTGACGAAGCCTACCAATCCCTTGCTATCGATTTCGCTGGCCCCTTCAACAAATCAAATAACCATACCACCATCATGCTTATTATCGATTGCTTTACCTCCTACACTCATCTTATACCACTTCAGGACTCTGCCACCTCCGAAAAAGTATTCAGCAACCTCCAGAAGACGATATTTGATGTTCATGGACATCCCCTAAGCATAGTATTGGACCAAGACTCCTGCTTTACCTCTAAGTTCTGGTCTCAAATGATGAAGTCAATGGGAATCCAGGTCTGGATGGCAACTCAAGACCACCACCAAACCAATGGCCAGGTAGAGCGCCGGATTTGCATCCTTAAACAGATGATGAGGAACTTCATCAACAAAAGACAGAACAACTGGTCCAATGCCCTCCCAGCAATAGCAGCAGCCATGAATGGCACCCCCCATAAATTCTTAGGAATATCTCCATACCAAGTACTCTTGGACGCCTTTGGAAGCTCTTCAATCATGTCCTCAGACCAGCCAGCTGTTACGGGGTAGCCTATTCAGTACTGTTGAATTGACTAGGCCGTGCTCGTATCGAGAACTGTCATGAAAGCTCGGTAAAAGTATGGAAAAGATAAAAGGGTTCTCGAAGGTGAATAACTGAATAACTGAATAACTGAATAACTGAATATATTGTTAAGGTCTCTTCTCCGTTGCTTGATGATCCCTTAACTATGGGGTTTTGATTGATTTTTGATTTTTTGATTATCTCATATATTCGCTGTTAACGTACAGGAACCTGCATGGAGCGCTAGCTATGGCATAAACGAAACGTTAAT
>QFET01012818.1:0-101240 GCA_003316355.1 Tuber calosporum
CCACAAGGCACTTATGGGCGCATTGCACCACGAAGCGGGTTAGCAGTCAAGAACAGGCATACAACCAACGCGGGTGTAATAGATGCGGATTATACAGGTGAACTGAAGGTAGTAATGGTGAACCTCGGGGACAAAGACTAAACAGGCAACTCCGGTGACAGGATAGCGCAACTGATATGCGAAAGATACCTGGACGGGGAATGCAAGGAAGTTGAAGAACTTGCAAAGACTGAACGAGAAGACAAAGGATTCGGATGTACGGACCACCAAAGAGACCGGGACAGAAACGAATCAGAGGGGGCCCGGGAAGAAACAAAAACGGACCTGAAACGAATAGAGATCTGCGAGATCTCGGCCCAAGCCTTTGGGAAGTTCTACAGAAGCGGAGAAATCACAGGCATTCTCAAGTGGAACCAGGAGGACGGCCAATGCGATTTGAAGGCAATGAATGTCAGTACTGAGCTGGCTATTAAGGCCAAAAAGTACCTAGGGAAAGAACCCTTGGAACAGATGATACCAGAGGTATATCACAAATACCTGGATCACTTTGAAGAGAAAGAAAAGACCACATTACCGCCTTACAGAGAAGGAGTGGACCACGAGATTAACCTTGAAAAAGGAAAGACAATCCCAGCAAAGAGGTTATATCCACTAGGAGCGGCGGAACTGGAAGAATTGAGAAGCTATTTGAAACAGAATCTGGAAAGGGGATGGATACGAGACTCCTTCGCGGAAACAGGAACACCCATCCTTTTGGTCAAAAAAAAGGACTGAAAATTACGACTATGCGTGGATTACGGAGGACTTAATGAAGTCACGAAACAAGATCGGTACCCACTCCCACTCATCGGCGAAGCCTTGGATAGGCTAAATAGCGCCCGATACTTTACGAAGCTGGATATTAAAGATGCATACCACAATGTACGGATCCAGAAAGGAGACGAATGGAAAACTACGTTCGCGACACAATACGGAACTTACAAATACTTGGTAATGCCATTCGGCTTGACCAATGCACCGGCAACATTCCAGAGATGGATCAATTAAACGTTACACCGATTCTTGGACATATGCTGCATAGTATATTTAGATGACGTACTGGTGTACTCAGAAACAATGGAGCAGCACCAGAAAGACGTGGGAAAAATCCTGGAAGCGATTGGAAAATCCGGAATGAGAATCAAGCCAACTAAGTGTGAATTCCACAAGACAGAAGTGGAATACTTAGGATTTAGTATTGACCAAGAAGGAGTCCGAATGGATCCGGTCAAGACGGCAGCCATATGGGAATGGGCGATTCCGAAGAATAAAACCGATATCCAAAGATTTAGGGATTCTGCAACTTTTACCGAAGATTCATCGAGGGGTTTAGCAGGACAGCAAAACATCTATACAATCTGACAAAGAAAAATGCAAAATGGAAGTGGGGTACAGCCGAAAGCGAGGCGTTCGATACGATGAAACAGAAAATAACTTCAGCTCCCGTACTCACCCATTACAATTCGGAAAGACCGATCATGATCGAAACAGATGCATCGAAGTATGTCTGTTCAGGGATT
Organism: Tuber calosporum; assembly: GCA_003316355.1. Classification (NCBI taxonomy): domain Eukaryota; kingdom Fungi; phylum Ascomycota; class Pezizomycetes; order Pezizales; family Tuberaceae; genus Tuber; species Tuber calosporum. Next base: position 1,560 of record QFET01012818.1, read on the forward strand.
CTATCGCAACAGTGCGAAGACGAGAAATGGCGGCCGGTGGCATTCCGATCAAAGACATTGACGAATGCGGAATGCAACTACGATATTCACGACAAAGAACTATTGGCCATAGTACAAGCACTCAAGGAATGGAGAAGATATGTGTTGGGAAGCCATCACAAGACGAGGTTCCTCACTGACTATAAGAATCTGGTCCCTTTCACGAGAACAAAAGATCTCCATGAACGACAGATCCGGTGGAGCGAGAAGTTAAGCCAATACAATATACGGATCGAATATCGGCCAGGAAAGGAAAGCGGCAAGCCAGCCGCATTGACAAGGAGAAGTCAAGATGCACCAGAAGAAGATGATAATAGGATCAAACAGAAACAAAGGATCCTATTACCACAAGAAAAATACTTTGAGGAGATAAGGATAAAGGAAATGGATACGATTAGCTTTCCCGGAGAAGAGATGAGAAATCTTAAGGAACAGAGTGGGAGGGACCCGCACATACAAGAGATAAGGAAAGCACTCGAACAAGGAACAAAAGAAATGAAGGATGTAGCCCTGGGGCTATGCCAATGGAAGGATGACTGCCTATAGTACCAGAACAAGATTTGGGTACCAGAAGAGGAAAAGATAAGGACGGAACTTATCAGAAAAAATCATGACATTTTACAAGTAGGACATGGAGGGACAGCAAAGACCACGGAACTCATCAGTCGCAGTTACTACTGGCCCGGAATGCGGGAAACGATCAAGAAATATGTCTATAACTGCGACGTTTGTCAAAGAACGAAGTCATCCCGACATGCTCCGTATGGTCATCTACAATCAAACGAAGCACCCGATAAGCCATGGAAGTCAATCTCAATGGATTTTATCACAGACTTATCAAAATCGGACGGCTATGACGCTATCTTGGTTGTCATCGACAGACTGACAAAAATGAGTCATTTTATTGCATGCAGGAAAGATATGACAACAAAACAATTCGCGCAAACCTTTGCAAAAGAAATCTTTCGGTTGCACGGACTACCGCAAGATATCATCACCGATAGGGGGACACTGTTCACCTCGGACCTATGGAAGGAAACTGCCCGGAGGTTGGGAATCGAAAGAAAACTGAGCAAGGCTTACCATCCACAAACGGATGGACAGACAGAAAGAACCAATGCCATCCTGGAACAATACCTGAGGGCTTACGTCAATTATCAACAGGATAAATGGAACGAACTATTACCGTTTGCGGAGTTCGCATACAATAATGGACAACAAGAAACAATTAAAACAACACCCTTTTTTGCAAACTACGGACAACACCCGAAACATGACACAAGTGGTCATCTGATACCGGATCGGAAGATTCCGGCGAACGAACTGAACCAATGGCACGATTCCATCCGCAAGGAAATGGTGGCTGCACAACTTCGACAGAAAGAAAATGACGATCAACACAGAAAACCCGATCCGAATGTGAAATCAGGAGATATGGTATCGTTGCTACCAAGGAATGTAAGGACCACAAGACCATGCAAGAAACTCGATTACAGAAAGATGGGGCCCTTCAAAATCTTGGCAAGAGTGGGGAACAGTGCATATAAGCTGGACTTTCCCCCATCGATGAGAATACACAACACCATCCACATCTCACTTCTCGAACCCTACAAAGACCAAAGATTCCCATCACAGATCCAGGCACCACCACCACCAATCGAAATCGAAGGCGAAACAGAATACGAACTTTAAGAAATAGTCAATTCACGACTACATTACGGAAGACTCCAATATCGAGCGAAGTGGACAGGATACTCTACTGATCACGATAAAGTTTGGTACCCAGCGGAAAACTTTGAACACGGGGAAAATGGATTCGAATACTTCCACGAACAATACCCAGATAAACCAAGCCTGGGCAGATAACAATCAAGAAGCAATAAACGACGGGTGGGGAGACCCAATGCGAGAAATCACTCCAACTAGCCCAGGCTATGCGACGGTAGAGGACCGGCAAAGGGCATCAGAATACAACGCGATGAGCTGGACGGCATGCTATGACGAGCATTGCAACGTCTATAGAGAAGACAAGGAAGGGGCGAGTTACTGGCCAAAATAACCACATGCAGAAACGAGATGGGAGGAGTGCTACCAAAATGATTGTCGAGCTCACTGGGATGCGAAGCTCCGGGAGGGATACTACCCCAAGGCGTGGGGTAAAAGAGAAGAACTGAGCAGGAAGGATGCTCAGCGCACGAAAGCCAGGAGGGGAGGGTTGGAGAGGGGCGAGGAAACCTCGAAACAATGATACCGAAAGCCAACACACGCAGGCAGATATCGAATGCCTCCAAAGAAAAATTTCGTGTTTGAAATCCAACTGGATGAGGCCCAAGGAACGATCAGACTCCAGGAGGAGACCCTCGAAGCGCAACAACCCACCATTGCGCACCAAAAATGAACTATCGAGGTGGCAGACCTGACATTGGAGATAGTCAGGAAGCAGTTACGTACAATGGAACAAATTTTACGGAAGTTCCGTCGCGATGCGAGAAGATTTGGGAACCAAGTAATGAAACTTGGTGAATAGCTTGATGGGACTCAAGCTGAGGGGAGAGAGGAGCTATTGTCACAAATCGTGACTTAGCAATATGGAATATTTCACATGACTCACGATTTGTCAGATCATTTATAATTATGATGTTTGATTTGATTTATGTTTATGGTTTCATGACTCACGATTGTGAGGTCATATGATGTTATGACTTTTGCACCTGACTTCAAGTATGAGTCTGGGGTTTCACGCATGTGATGCGATTAGCGCACATGACCTTTTATGGAAATTGGATACTATGGGGATTGTATACTATGACTCGGATTGTGAGTCCTAGGATGCTTGATATACTATGACTCACACGGCAGTCACAGTAAGGAGGTGACTCATAGTAAAGTCACCAGGGTTAGGGTTGTGGGAAGACCACCTATATAAGGAGGGTCACGGACACAGATAGCTAGCTCTTCACGCAACCACCTAAGTTACTTCCTATGTTATATTTTACCTATTAGTTCAATCTATACTCTACTCTTATTACGACCATCCATTTACATAACCGACCGAAGGGTGATCTCGAGAACGTATCACTAAGGAGGAGTCGCACAGGCTAGGAGTGAAAGGACTCATTGTTCCCTAGGCGACATAAGGCTACGAGACCGGAAGAGCGGCAAGACGAGCGGTACGTATCGTTACCGGTTGCTGTTAAAGAAGATAGTGTGCCTTATCCGGCAGACAAAGGATAGGTTTGTAACAGTTATTAGGAAAATTGCAAATTGGCTATATAGGCTAAATGACTATATAGCTTTCATAGACGAAAATGTAATTAGGCTACAGTGCCTTACCTGAGATAAAGAGTCCCATGTCGACTTGACATTAGGCTACTGACAAGACTTAGATCGGAAACATTTTTCTATTCTCTAAACATAATTGCAATACATTGCAGAAAACTAATTGGATTGGTGGACAGTCCTTATCCGAGCCATCCAGAGACTTCCAAAACTGACTCTGAAGATGTCCTGGTTTGATAAACCCTGAGTGGGGAAGCGTGCTCATTATTGGGCGGATTAGGGATGGTTTTCGATTGCCTTTATAATTCTTCTCAAATAAACGGGATTGGCAATCTCCTCTGATAACCAACTATCCTGATGTGAAGAACTTGCATTGCGTGAAACCCTAGCTTAACGATATTAGGTTTTCTCATTTTGATTCAATTATCTAAAACTTCACCTTCCGTGTTCTTTACTTTGAGTATTTGGTAAAGTTGCAACCATGGGATCTATTTTCTAACATGTTGCCCCCGTTATACTCAGTTATATTGGAGATAGGTGAGCTTGTACAGCTTCGCATCACCTTGCTAAAAGAGTAAAGGAATGTACGCAAGGATTATATTACTTTAAAAGGAAGCAATAATGCCCAATAATAGATATAAACTAGCTGCTGACTATGACCTATGCAGTACTGAAAAAACCATAGTTCCTTCATAGAGCCAAGTCCTCATAAGTTTACTGTTGGCCTTAGAGACCTCCAATATGAAGATATGTCAGTAATGTTCCAGTGAGTGAACTGACAGTAAAGCATGGTACTCTTATTTCAGCGAGGATAGCACAGGTAAACTATCGGAGAGGGGCTAAAATTCACCTTATCAATGTAGTACCAGCCATGCTTGCCAGGTAGAGAAGGGAGACTGTAATGAGCATATATTGTTGAAAGGATTGAGCTAAGTGACCTTCATGGTGGTGGCATTTGATGATACAAAGCCTGCAGGCTCAGGGCTTGGCAGGACTGGGTGTCAGTTAGACGATACCCAACTATACCTGTTGGTCATTCATTAGTATGCAAAACACCAATAGCATGACACAATTGTTACCGGTTAGCCTGTTCAGTTCTCGAAAATTGCCTGGTGCTTGCTCATATTGACAGAGGCGGAAAACAATCAGGAAAGCTCTGTTGCAATAGAAGTAAAAATGAACAATGCTCCTTGATAGCAATAAAAATCATTGTATCTTAATAACCTGTTATATTATTAAGGACTCTTCTCCCTGGCTTGATTATATCTGCACTACAGGCGACTGTCAACTATTAGCACACCTTTCGCAGTACTTTTATACGCCAAATATAAGAAGAATCCTTAGAGACTTCGGCCATGATCGATGAAGTTGGAAAACAGTCTGACCCTGAAGATGCCTGACCCCAGTACAATAAATGAGCCCCAGTCCCTCTATTTCTCACAGGGTGTCTCTCATTCCATCCATATCTAGACTTCAATATCTTTGCCAATTGAATTAATGTCAGTTGCATGCCACCTAATTGCAAATATCTTACGGATTCCCAGGTGATCAGCCTGGATGGCTGTCCCTCTTGCATATATGCACTCATATGTAGATGCATTCAGGTAATCAGCAATCTTGAATATGTAATAGATCCTCATGGGTGAGGGACTCTATCTTCTTTCACAAAGGCTCTGTAGTCTGGGTTTGACTCTATCTCTTACCAAAGTAGGGTGTAGTCAATATAGTCATCTCCCGGCGGTATATACAATTACTTCCTCTTAGACTAGTATGTCTAGAACCATATTCCATATATGTGATATCAGCTTCCCCTTCCAAAGCTTCGTCTTGAAGCATTATAACATTTTCGTACTCCTTCCAGTATGGTTCTAAAACCTTCTACGATATTTTGGCCTCAGCAGGCAAAACCTTAACATACATACTACCTAGCTCAACTTTGACATCTCTAGAATTTCGATATGTTAATCTACTACCGATTTATGTGAATTATCTAAGTGCTCCTGTGGTACTCAAGTCTTGTGATCTTGGCAGCATCTTTTGGGCTTTTACCAAGTATTAAAGTTATATGATCGTTGGTAACTATCCTGTGATTCTTCGCAAATAATAGATTATTTGACTCCTAATAATTTTTCCCACAAGCCATTCGAGGTCAACTGCATCTCTTCCTGTTGCAGTGGTGGTTGTTCTCGGTTAGGTCGGACTGATATATAGTATAGATCGAGTAATCATACATTTAATACTATATGAATTTTACATTGTTCTCATAATTCTAACTTGTAAGCTAGGACTCGCATTAGCTCAAGGATTTTGAATAAGCCATATAACATTAGTGCAAACTACTTAGACGGTTGCTTAGTGCGAATATTTTTGGCGTTTAGTAAAACTAATATGGCAATTTTGAAGTCTGATTGACTGCTAGCTTCGAGGTCGTGAGAGTTGTTAATCTCTGCAAGGGAATTCTTAATGGATTCCTTTAGCATTTTATATATCATTCTCACACAGTGAGCATACAAAGTTGGTACGGGATTCTGAACTTATTGCTCCTTCATCCATTGTTATGATCCTATGCGGTAAGCTGCAATACAACAGGTAACAACTTCTCTTTGTGTTGGATGAATATGCACGAGTCGTCGTTATAGTTCGGTACAGGGCGTAGCGCTAATCTTAGCGACTAGGGTAGGAGTACTATTGCAACGAGTAGTTCTAGGCGGATTTCCACTATTGCTCTTAGGCCTATGCCTACGTTGTCTTAATAGCTGAACCCTTATGGTTTCTATCGCACAAGGCCAATAGGGGAATGGAATGGTAAAGAGGTAAAGTAATTGTATAGGAAAGAACTTGGATGGTTGCGTGAAGAGTCCTAACAACTGGTCGCCTAGAGGTCCTTATATAGGCACTCTTCCCTCAACCCTAACCCTGGTGACTCATACCTGTGAGTCACACGACTTCTATGACTCATAGTGAGTCATAGTATGATGTCCATCAGGTGACTCTTCTAAGTCAACTGCGCCGCGTGCCAACCAATCATAACTCATAAAATAAGTCATGTGGCCTAAAGTGGTCACATGCACGAAACACATAACTCATAGGGTGAGTCATGTGCGAAAATCATAACATCATATGACTCACAAATGTGAGTCCTGCGCACGATCAACCAATCACAACATAACAATGATGGAACAAGTGTTTATCATGTGAAACCCCATGACTTCTAAAGAGTCATAGTGTGAAATATAACAACCTTGTGACTCATAACTATGAGTCATGCGAAATCCTGCCTTTTTTGGTTACCAATCGTGACATTAGCTCCGCTCTCCCTTAAGCCTGAGTCCCTTCAGGCTTAACGTCCCATCTTCGTCAGGCTTTCTCCAAAGCTGCGCAAATCCATTTTGAATTCCGAACTTAATGTTCGGCCAACTGGGAGTTCCTCAGGTCTGCCTCTGAGGTGGTGTGTGCAGCCCTAATAGTCCGGTCCCGGTCATCAATCATTCTCTGATATGTCTGCATATCAGTTCTCAGTGCCTCGATTGTGGCTTCGGCGGTGCCAAGTTGTTCTCGTAGCCCTTGCAACTGCCGTTGCAATATCTCTTCGTCGGGGATCGTCACGATTTCAGTTTTTTCGCCCCCCTCTCCCTTCAACTGTGTCCTTAAAGTTGTTTTTCTTTTCCTAATACGTGCATCCTTTTCCGTAAGGGGTGCCGCTTCCCCAGTTCGTCTTGGGTAAAACCCAGCATCGATTTTGTCGTGTCTGTGAGTATGACCAGTGTCCTGGAAACAGTTTTCGCAGGATGTCTCCTTCTGTAGTTGTTGCGGTTTGCGCAACTTGGGCTGTCGTAGAAACTAATTGCTTCCTTCCATATCGCGTAAATGAGTGTTGCAGTAATCATCATAACAGGCAATACACGAAAGAGCGTAGTGTGCTGCCTACATTTCCCTTTCTTCCTGAGTGGCGTATGGCGGGCTGGTAGGTGTAGTAGCCCTGTGGCTAGTGCACCAGCCTTCGTCTTGAACCAATAGCGTTGGGTCTTGCCTCATGGGTTCGAATTTGACTGTAACCCACGCGGGCTTTTCTTGGGTACTGCTGATGGAAACATTCAATGGCGATGCTGGCATTGTTGAAGTTCTCCGCAGGTTGCCAAAGTTTGTCGTGCTCTGGTGAGTAGCCGGTCTAGTTGGCTCTGTATTGTAGCCGTTTTCGGTGTATGCGTTAATCAAGGATTTCTTCGAATTCGTATTCGCTTTCCCCTTCTATCTCGATTGGAGGTGGTGGTGATTGCTTTCGTGAGGGAAACTGATTGTCTTGGTATGGTTCTAGGGGTGAGTTGTGGAAGGTGTTAAGGTGCTTCATCTGTTGGGGCAAGGCCAATTTATAGGCACTTTTACGCACCTTCGTAAGGATCTTGAATGGTCTGATTTTCTTGTAATCCAGTTTCTTGCATGGTCTTGTGGTCCTTATATTCCTTCGCAGTAACCAGACCATGTCGCCTGACTGTAGATTCGGATCGGGTTTCCTGTGTTGATCGTAGTTTTCCTTTTCTCGTAATTGTGCACAGACCATTTCCTGACTTAGGATATTGTGCAGCTGACCCATCCCTTCCTTTTCCATGGTGTTCTTTGGTATCATGTGGCCTATCGCCTCATGTTCCGGATATTGTCCTTAGTTTGCGTAGAAGGGTGTGGTTTAATAGTTTCCTATCTTATATTGTTTTATGCAAATTCCGCTTAGGTTAGTAATTCCGCCCAGTTATCTTGCTGATAGTTGACATAGGCCCATAGGGATTGTTCGAGTATTCTGTACATCCTTGCGGTTTGTGCGTCCGTTTGTCGATGGAAGGCGGTACTCATTCTTCGTTCAATTCCAAGTGATTTTGTATTCTCTTTCCACAAGTCTGATGTAAATAGCGTTCCTCTATCTGTGATTATATCTTGTGGTAGTCCATGGAGTCGGAATATATACCGTTGGAATATCTGGACAAATTATTTGGTGTTCATATCCTTGTTGCAGTGTATGAAATGGCTCATTTTTGTCAAGCGGTCGATGACCACCAGGATGGTGTCATAGTCGTCTGATTTTGGCAGGTCCGTGATGAAGTCCTTTGCTTTCGATTTCCATGGTTGGGGTGGCGCCTCGTTCGGTAGTAGTAGTCCGTAGGGCGCGTGCCTTGTCGCTTTCGTTCTTTGGCATGAATTGCAATTCATGACATATCTCTTTATGTCATCTGGCATCTTTGGCCAATAATATTGTCGGGATAGTAGTTCTGATGTTATGCAGGTTCCGCCATGCCCAACCGCAGGGTTATCGTGACTTTGTCGTATGACTTGGGTTCTGATCTCTTCGTGTTCTGCTACCCAAATCTTACCTTGATGCCATAGGCATCCTTCCTTCCATTCACATGCCCCTAGATCCACTCCTTTCATTTCATTTTCTCCTTTCCTCACGGCTTCCTGGATTGCTCTGATCTGTCTGTATTTCGTGCTTGCTCCTCGGATACCAAAATCTTCAGCGACAAAATAGACCACTGGTATGGCTTCGAAGTATTGTTCTTTTGGGAGAGGGATCCTTTATTTTGTTGGATCCTCTCATCGTTCTTTTTCGGGACATCTTCTGCTCTCCTTGTAAGGGCATCTGGTTTGCCCCCTTCCTTCCAGGGTCGGTATTGTATTATGATATCGTATTGACTGAGGGTCTCGCTCCATCGGATTTGTCTGTCGTTGAGCTCTTTTGTCGTGGTACATCGTACCTGGTTCTTATGATCTGTGTGGACCAGGACCTGGTGTCTACTTCCTTTTGCATATCTTCTCCATTCTTTCAAGGCTTGGACAAAGGCTAAGAGCTCTTGGTCGTGGATATCGTAGTTGCATTCCACGGGCGTCATTGTTTTTGACCAGTATGCCACTGGCCTCCATTTTCCATCGCTCCCCTTCTGTGATAGAATGCCTGAGCCAACATATTTTGAAGCATCTGGCTCGATCATGATTTCCTTGGTTGGATCGTAGAGTAGTAGTAGTGGAGCGGAAGTAAGTTGCCTGCGCAATTCATCATATGCTTTTTGTTGGTTCTCGGTCCAGTTCCATTTGCAGTCCTTCTTCGTCAATTGATAGAGTGGTTTAGCTATATGGCTAAACCCTACTATGAATCGTCGATAGAACTTGCAGAATCCCATAAAGCACTGTATTCATTTCTTAGTTTCGGGTGGTTTTTATTCTCATATTGCTTTTGTTTTGATATAATCAACAGTGACTGCGTCCTTGTCGATGATGAAGCCTAGGTATTCGGTTCGTTCCTTGGTTAATTAGCGTTTCCATGGCTTCAGTGTCACCCCTTCTTTTTTCAAGGCTCACATAATCATCCTGACCTGGGTTCGGTGTTGTTCCAGGTTTTCAGAATATATCATAATATCATCTAAATAGACGATACAACAGATATCCAGAAACCTGATGAGAATCCTATTGACCCATCGCTGAAACGCTGCAGGGGCATTTCTGAGTCCAAATGGCATGACCGTATATGCGTATATGCCGTATAGGCTGGCAAAGGGTGTTTTCCATTCATCCCCCTGTTTGATTCTTATGTTGTGGTATTCATTTCGGATGTCTAGTTTAGTAAAGACCTGGGCTCCTCTAAGCCTATCGAGGGCTTCTCCAATCAGTGGTAGGGGATATTGTTCTCGTTTGGTGACTTCGTTGAGCACTCGGTAGTCCACGCATAGCCTTAGCTTGCCGTCTTTCTTCTTAACAAAAAGGATCGGTGATCCCCCACATGCATAATAGTCTCGAATCCAGCCCCGGTTTTGTTGACCCTGATGTATTCTCTTAGTTCCTCCAGCTTGTTTTCAGCCAATGGGTATATCTTTCTTGCTGGTACTGTTTCTCATTTCTTGAGTTTGATATCCAAGTCAACTTCTGGTTGGTGGGGTGGTAGCCGAGTTTCTTCTTCTTCCTTGAACATGTCCAGGTACTGGGGGTATTCCCTTCGCACAATGTTTCTGGTTTTATCTTTTTCTTGTCCTTTCTTGGCCTTGATAGCCAATTCGGTGGTGAAATTGATCATTTCGATCCTAGTAGGCTCGTTTGTCTTATAATCCCACTTGAGGATTCCAGTGACTTTGCCTCTACGGAAGAACTTGCCGAATGACATAGCGGAGAACTCATTGATCTCAACCTTTGGGCGTTTTGGATGTACTGTACTTCCAAACCCTGCTGCGCCTCTCATAGCAGGAGCCACTTACTCCACTTGTTCATATTGTCCTATGACAATCTTTTCGCATATCAATTGTGCGATGCGGTCTCCTGGCTCAACTATGTAACTGTCCTTTCCCAGGTTGACCAGGACCACCTTGACTACACCTGTGTAGTCGGCGTCGATTACTCCTGCTTTGACAGTAAGCTGGTGTTTGACTGCCAATCCGCTGCGTGGAGCCACCCGCCCATAGGTGCCTTCTGGTAGTCCTATAGCTATCCCGGTATTGACAATTCCTTGTTCTTTTGCCAGTATCGTAATTCTCTCGTCTGCGTACAGGTCATGTCCTGAGGCCTTGGCTAACCCCTGGGTAGGGAGTGTGGCCGTATTGCTCAATCTTTGGATTTTAAGGTTCAGGACATCCTTGGCCTGAATAGTGGGGAACTTTATCTCTAAGTTCTCTTCCAGGGCTTCTGCTAGAGGGACTAGGTCCAGCGCTGGTGAGCTTTCTAGGCATACTGTGGTACACCTCTCGCTATCGAACGTAATCTTGTTGCTTTCCCAATTGATCTAGGGGTTGTGTCTTCTTTACCATGACAGCCCTAACACTGCCTCATGGTTGGGTAGATCTGCGATTTGGAAGGTAGCCACTTCCCTATGGCTGCCGATGTCTATAGGTACTTCCGCTATATGGGTAATTGGTCCCATAGCGCTTGGGTCCCTGCCTGCAAGTTAGATTTCCAGTATTTCTTTCGCTTTCTTTGTATGAATGCCGTGTTTGTGGCTGATTTCCTTGTCGATAAAGTTTTCTGTAGCGCCCTAGTCAATCATGCCATTAATAATGACTATCTTGTCCTTGCCATGTAAATGCATTTTGACCCTGGCATGGTCTTTTTCTTGTTCCAATATTTACGTGTTTGTAAGTGCCATGTAGTTGTTACCGATTCCGATGGTTTTGATTTTGTGGTCTCGCAGCACATCTCTTAGTGGGGACTTTCTTCGTTTCACGACTCTTCCGGTGTTTCTCTGATCTCCATTTCATGTAGATTGGTTCTTAGTTTCCAGCGATTATTGTTGGTCTTCCTGTTGAACTGCCTGGTATCGTCCTTCTCATCCCTTGCAATATGGCAATTACTGAATCTGTGCCCAGGTCTGGCGCATCCTAGGCATAGGTTGTTGTCCCTTCTTCTTGTGAATTCTGTTCGTGAGAGGTTTAGTCGTGGGCGTCTTCTGGTAGCATCCAGGTCCATTGAGTCGCCTCGGGTTTCTATATTGTTGCCCGACTTCTAGGTTCTGATACTATTCCTGGGTGTTCCTGTGGTTGGAAAAAGGTACTGTTGTTTCCTTGAAGGTGCTTGATCACGTTGATGCAGTTTTCATTTTCAATTGCCCAAGCTGCAAGGGCATCAACATTTGCAGCCACCATGTTGTCCGCAGCCCATGCGTCATGGAGCGTTCGGTTAATTCCTTTGAGGAATTGGTGCCTTAGGGTACCATGATCCTCATTTGCCTCTGTAGCTGTGAGGCGAAAGTTATTCCAGTATTCCATGACTGGTTGCTTGCCTTATGTTAGGCGATCGATCTTTACACTAGCTGCATTTTCCGCATCGATATCCACAAACTGGTATTTGAGGGCTGTAGTGAAATCTTCCTATGCGGTCCAGGTCTCTGGCTTCTGCTAATGGGGTTATCCAGTTTGCTGCTGCATCCATCAGCAAGCTCTAACGCAGGTGATAGCTTCGGTATGTCGTGTTTCTTGTGTCGCTTCAAAGTATAATTGGCATTGCACTAACAAGGTTCCTAGTGTGGTCCTTGTTCCATGGAAGGTAGGGGGTTTCTCAACCTTAATCCGGTTGTTGGTTGTACCTCGCTGGTTGTTTATCAGAGTCAGGATCTCTTGGAACTATAGAGTTGAAATCCTGCTAGTTGGATTCCTGCTCCACCACCGGCAGTTGCTAGTCCCGGGGCTGACATGCTTTTTCGTCTTGGGGTTTTGGGTTCCAGATATCCTGTTGGTGAGGCAGGCTCAGGTGTCACAGACTTGTAGTTCTTTGTAACTGGCTTCTGGATAGATTTGTACTAATTGCTTCTTCAAGTGCAGGACCAAGTGTTGAGGTATCGATTTCTCCGACAGTAAGGTCGATGTCATTTTCTGTAGAGTCTGCCGTTTTGTAGTTAGGTGTTGCTTAGGTGACATAACCAAATATTACGATCCTATGCAGTAAGCTGACTTGCAACTGGTAACTACTTCTCTTTGGGTTGGATGAATATGACCGAGTCGTTGTTATAGTTCGGTACGGGGCGTGGCGCCAATCTTGGCCAACAGGGTAGGAGTACTATTGCAACGAGTAGTACTTGGCGGATTTCCACTATTACTCTATGGCCTATGCCTACATTGTCTTGATAGCTAAACCGTATAGTTCCTATCGTACAACGCCAATAGGGGAATTGAACGGTAAAGAGGCAAAGTAATTGCATAGGAAAGGTCTTAGATGGTTGTGTGAAGAGTGCTAACTACAGGTCGCCTAGAGGTCCTTACATAGGCACTCTTCCCTCAACCCAAACCCTGGTGACTCATACCTGTGAGTCACATGACCTCTATGACTCATAGTGAGTCATAGTATGAAATCCATCAGCTGACTCTTCGAAGTCAACTGCCCCGCGTGCCAACCAATAATAACTCATAAAATAAGTCATGTGGCCTAAAGTAGTCACATGTGCGAAACCAATGACTCATAGTGTGAGTCATGTGCGAAAATCATTACATCATATGACTCACAAATGTGAGTCATGCCCACGATCAACCAATCACAACATAACTATGATTGCACAAGCGTGCATCATGTGAAACCCCATGACTTCTAATGAGTCATAGTGCGAAATATAACAAACTTGTGACTCATAACTATGAGTCATGCGAAATCCTTCCTTGTTTAGTCACCAATCATAACATCGTTTCAGTTTTTTGATTGAAACCATAATTTGTGTAGAAAAGGGTTTTTCCATGGGTGCTTGTTACAAAGAAGTTCTAAGCATACTGGGCTAAAGGCCATAGAAGGTACCAGTCATCATCATCATTGTAGACAAATATTCCAAGGTAGCGCCCCAGCAGTTAGTGGACACTTTCCGTTGGTCTATCAATTGGAGGGTTGTAAGCCATAGATATTTTCCTTTTGATACTGAATGTCTTTCACAATGATTCCCAAAATTATCCTGCAAAATTTGCGTCCTTGTCACTGATGATTTCTCTAGCTAACAATTGATGTTTCCTAACTTCTTTCATGAATCCCTTGGCAACCTCTTTAGTGGACACATTTTCCTCTAAGCTTACAAAGTTTGCCCTTTTGGTAAGCTAGTTGACAACAACCATGATCTGGCTGTATCATGCAGATTTGGCAAGTTTTATGATGAAATATACCAGGGTACATAACCCAGCATGAAATGGGACCTGTAGTAGTTGTAACAGCTTAAAGTGTGCATATCTAGGTGCATCAGTGTTAAGGGTAATCGATTTTAAGGGCTAGGGAATCTGACTAGGCGTATAATCTTGCTTCGTAAACAGAGAATGTCTAAGAAGGGTCGATGGTAAAGAATTCGAGTATAACCTATAATATTGACAAGATCTCTTCTCAGTTGCTTGATGATGCTTAAGCTGTGGAGGCAATAGGAGATTTATGTCCCGCGTCTATGTGTTTGTGGACTAAAACTGGTTTACATATAAAAAAAAATCTTGTTGCTATCTTTTTCATCTTGTGATCTGAGATTGAACCCATTTTGACCCTGAAACTTTCTCTTTCCCTGCACCGCTGATAGCATGATTAGAGCTATGACTACCCTTTGGGTGTGCACCCCACCTAGTCTAAGTTGTCATCCGGCTTTATGCTGTTTAAGCTATGGCCGTCCACTTACGAATATGCCAATAGCTTCTTAGACCACCTAATGGTCAGCTTGCTCGTTTGCGGCGTCTTCTTCATGCCCTCTGGTCAAGCTCGGCAGCTGGCTTTCAGAATTAATAGTATTGGTGATTGGGCTAATACCATCTTGCCTTAACTGCCTCTCCTGATCAACTTGTTACCCTAGGTTCGTTGCCCTCATAGCTATCATAGGGGCATGTGGGTACTCTAGGTATGTGTCACATTAGCCTACTTCAATAGTGCCTTCATACCCATCTAGGAGTACCCAGGGTCAATTAACTTGAACGTTATGTAGCTCTGCAAGTTGTTTTCGGAATTAGTTTGTTCCACTTCCCATACGTAGCCAGAGACACTCTATGACATACCATGCAGGCATCATCTAGCCGGACGGATGGTAAAGACATATACCTTGTTTTGCGATGTGCAGCAATTACGAAATATTTCTATATAAATGACTAATGCACAAGGTACCTGTACCGACTCCCATCTTGCAAGCCGGGGGTGGAGGGGTATGATTGGCTGTAGAGGTTTACGACTAATACGCTTTCTCTTCCTGAGTGTCATACTGTGTTCTCCGGAGTCGTTTGTGCCTAAGATGAGCTCCATCCTCCGAGTGGTTATCCTGTATCGCTATACCCTAAGTTTCCCTCTCTATAGCCATAAACAAGAAGTAAGTAAAGAAAAGAAAATCTGAGAGCCTATACGCGACCTCCATAAAACTCGGCGTGGTAGGCTATAAAACCTAATGTATTTCCTTGGTCACACAAGGAAAACCTTTTCCTAGTTATTCAAGATCTTTCCGTCTTGGCATATCTGGATTCTTCATAAAAAATTCCTCCATGACTCCTGCACATGTTCCTAGTCATCAGGTGGGTCCCTAGTATTTTCGTCTACTGAACACCCAGTCCTCTTTTCAAAATGCTGTAACTCCCTCATTGTGTGTTATAACCTCCTTCCCCCTGCGGGTAAGAGAATATTTCACTCTACCCAATTCTTTCAATCTTACGTTCAAGATTTAAAGCAGTTTATTCTAGCTTTAAGGGAGGATGGTCCATTCCAGACCGTTTGGAAGCCCTATAGGGTTCCAACTAGGATACATGAAATATTGGATGAATCTGCCTCTTTGTAATATTTCCTGTAACAGAATCCTACTATGTTACTACTATTACTACTGAGTTGATGTTGGTTATTACTTATTTGGGTTTATACCTTCTAAGCGCTACTATCTGGTTGTCCCTTCCTACTTGGTTATGACTTCCTAACTGGTTATTCTTCCCTTGTTTCGCTTATCATGACCCCTCCTTGCATCAACGCATTTGGGAATCGCTATTGTCACGATTGGTGACTAAGCAAGGCAGGATATCGCATGAGGCATAGTTATGAGTCACAGGGTTGTTATATTTTACACTATGACTCATTAGAAGTCATGGGTTTCACATGATGCACACTAGTGCAATTATTGTTATGTTGTGATTGGAGGATCGTGCGCATGACTCACATTTGTGAGTCATATGATGTAATGATTTTCGCACAGGACTCACACTATGAGTCATGGGTTTCGCGCATGTGACCACTTTAGGGCACATGACTTATTTTATCAGTTATGATTGGTTGGCATGTGGCGCAGTTGACTGAGAGGAGTCAGCTGATGGATTTCATACTATGACTCACTATGAGTCATAAAGGTTGTGTAACTCATAGGTATGAGTCACCAGGGTTAGGGTTGTGGGAAGAGTGCCTATATAAGGACCTCTAGGCGACCTGTAGTTAGGACTCTTCACGCAACCATCTAAGTTCTTTCCTATACAATTACTTTACCTCTTTACCGTTGTATTCCCCTATTAGCGTTGTGCGATAGGAACCATAGGGTTCAGCTATCAAGACAACGTAAGCATAGGCCTAAGAGCAATAGTAGAAATCCGCCTAGTACTACTCGTTGCAATAGTACTCCTGCCCTTGTGGCGAAGATTAGCGCCATGCCGCAATCCCAACTGTAACAACAGCTCGGTCATATTCATCTAACCCAAAGAGAAGTAGTTACCTGTTGGAAGTCAGCTTACCGCATAGGATTGTAACATTTGGTTGCGTCACCTAAGCAACAGATAACTACAAAACGGCAGACTCTATAGACAACGACATAGACCTTACGGAGGGAGAAATCGATACCTCAAAGCTTAGTCCGGCACAGGAAGAAGATATTAGCACATATCTATCCAGAAGCCAGTCACAAAGAACCACAAGTCCGGTGACACCTGAGCCTGCCTCCCCAACAGGATCTCAGGAACCCGAAACCCAAAGTCCAGGAAGGATGTGAGCCCCGGGACCACCAACTGCCGGTGGTGGAGCAGGAATCCAACTAGCAGGATTTACATCTGCACAGTTCCAAGAAATCCTGACTCTGATAAACAACTAATGAGAAACAACAAACAAGCGGATTAAGGTCGTGAAACCCACAAACTTCCCTGGATTAAGGACCAAACTACGAACCTTCTTGGTGCAATGCCAATTATACTTTGAAGCGACACAACAAACATGACATACCGATGGCATCACCTACGTTAACAGCTTGCTGAGGGATGCAGCAGCAAGCTGGATAACCCTATTTGCAGAAGGACGCAAGCCAGAGACCTGGACTACATATGAAGATTTCACTACAGCCCTCAAAGTCCAGTTTGGGGATGTGGATGCGGAAAATGAAGCTAGGACAAAACTTGACCGCCTGAGGCAAGGCAAGGAACCAGTCACGGAATACTGCAATGACTTTCGCCTCACAGCTACATAGGCGAATGAGGATGATGGTACATTAAGACGCCAATTCCTTAAAGGAACTAACCGAACCTTCCTGGATGCATGGGCAGCGGACCACATGCTGGCGGCAAACGTCGATGCCCTCGCCGCCTGGGCAATAGAAAAAGAGAACCGGATCAACATGATCAAGCACCTTCAAGGAAACAACAGTACCTTTATCCAATAACAAGAAACGCCCAGGAACAATACCGGAACCTGGAAGTCGGGCAACAATATGGAAACCTGAGGCGACCCAATGGACCTGGATGCTACGAGAAGGCGTCCACGACTAAACCTCTCATGAGCAGAATTCACAAGAAGAAGGGACAACAACCTATGCCTAGGATGTGCCAGACTTGCGCACAGATTCAGTAATTGCCGAAATGCAAGAGATGAGAAGGACTATACTAGGGAGTTCAACTGCAAGACCCACAATAATCGCTGAAAACCACAAACCAACCTACATGAAATGGAAAGAAAATAAACACCTGAAGAGTCGGGAAACGGAGAAAGTCCCCAGTAGGAGGTGGGCTGAGGGACAATTAAACCAAAACCATCGGAATGGGTAACATCTACATGGCACTTACAAACAAGGAAACATTAGAACAAGAAAAAGACCATGCCATGGTCAAAATGCGTTTACATGGCAAGGAAAAGACAGTCATAATTAACGGCATGATTGACTCGTGCGCTACAGAAAACTTTAATGACAAGGAATTTAGCAACAAACACGGCATACGAACAAAGAAAGCGAAAGATATATGGGAAATCTACCTTACGGACGGGGAGTCAAGCGCTAAGGGACCAATTACTCATATAGCGGAAGTACCTTTGGACATCGGCAGCTATAGGGAAGTGGCAACCATTCAAATAGCAGATCTACCCAACCATGAGGCAGTGTTAGGTTTGCCATGGTTAAGAAGACACAACCCCAAGATAGATTGGGAAAACAACAAGATCACCTTGAATAGCGAGTGGTGTACCAGAGTATGCCTCGGAAGCTCGCCAGCAGTGGACTTAGTCCTTGAATCGGAAGCACTGGAAGAGAACTTGGAGATACTGTTCTCCACGATCCAGGCCAATGATGTCCTGAACATCAAAATCCAAAGATTGAGCAATACATCCAGCCTCCTACCCAGGGACCAGCCAAGGCTGCAGGACAAGACCTGTATGCAGACGAGAGAATTACGATACTGGTAAAAGAACAAGGAATCGTCAATACCGGGAAAGTTATAGGACTACCTGAAGGCACCTATGGGCGGGTGGCTCCACGCAGCGGATTGGCAGTCGAACACCAGCTTACCGTCCATGTGGGAGTAATCGACGCTGACTACACAGGTTAAGTCAAGGTGGTACTGGTTAACCTGGGAAAGGACAGTTAGACAGTTTAGCCGGGAGACCGCATCGCACAGTTGATATGCGAAAAGATTGTCATAGGACAATGTGAAGAGGTGGAGCAAGTGGCTCCTACTATGAGAGGCGCAGCAGGGTTTGGAAGTACGGACCACCCAAAACGCCAAAAGACTGTGATCAACGAGATCTCCGCAACGTCATTCAGCAAGTTCTACCGAAGAGGTGAAGTCACTGGAATCCTCAAGTGGGATTATAAGACAAATGAGCCTACCAGGATCGAAAGGATAAATGTCAGCACCGAATTTGCTATCAAGGCCAAGAAAGGACAAGAAAAAGATAAAACAGAAACATTGTGCCAAGGGAATACCACCAGTACCTGGACATGTTCAGGGAAGAAGAAGAAACTCGGCTACCACCCCACCGACCAAAGGTTGACTTGGATATCAACCTCAAGAAAGGAGAAACAGTACCAGAGAGAAAACTATACCGATTGGATGAAAAAGAGCTGGAGGAACTAAGAGAATACATCAGGGTCAACAAGAACCAGGGCTGGTTTAGTGTCTCTTATGCAAACGAGGGATCACCGATCCTGTTTGTGAAGAAGAAAGACGGCAAGCTAAGGCTATGCGTGGACTACCGAGGGCTCAACGAAGTCACCAAACGAGACAGATATCCCCTACCATTGATTGGAGAAGCACTCGATAGGCTTAAAGGAGCCAAGGTCTTTACTAAACTAGACATCCGAGACGCATACCACAACATCAGAATCAAACACGGGGACGAATGGAAAACAACCATTACCACCAAATACGGCGCATAGGAATATACGGTCAAGCCATTCGGACTCAAAAATGCACCTGCAGCGTTTCAACGATGGGTCTATAGGATTCTCTGCAGGTTTCTGGGTATCTGTTATATCATCTATTTAGATGACATTATGATATATTCTGAAAACCTGGAACAACACCGAACCCATGACAGAATGATTATGGAAGCCTTGAAGAAAAAGGGCTGACACCGAAGCCATCGAAGTGCGAATTTCACAAGGAACGAACTGAATACCTAGGCTTCATCTTCGACCACGACGGAGTCAGTGTTGATACTATCAAAACCAAAGCAAAATGGTAATGGAAACCACCCGAAAGCAAGAAAGGAATACAGTGCTTTATAGGATTCTGCAAGTTCTATCGACGATTCATAAAAGGGTTTAGCCATATAGCGAAACCACTCTATCAACTGACGAAGAACGACTGCAAAGGGAACTGGACCGAGAACCAACAAAAAGCATTTGATGAATTGCGCAGACAACTTACTTTACCTCCACTACTGGTACACTACGATCCAACCAGGGAAATCATGATCGAGACCGACGCTTCAAAATATGTAGACTTAGGCTTTCTATCACAGAAGGGGAGCGATAGACAATGGAGGCCAGGGCATACAGGTCAAAACGAATGACACCCGCAGAATACAACTATGATATCTACGACAAAGAGCTCTTAGCCAATGTCCAAGCCTTGAAAGAATGGAGAAGATATGCAAAAGGAAGCAGCCACCAGGTCCTGGTC
Organism: Tuber calosporum; assembly: GCA_003316355.1. NCBI lineage: Eukaryota > Fungi > Ascomycota > Pezizomycetes > Pezizales > Tuberaceae > Tuber > Tuber calosporum. The sequence goes on from QFET01012818.1 coordinate 21,680, forward strand.
CTCACAGATCAAAAGAACCTGGTACCATTTACCACATCAAAAGAGCTCAACGACAGACAAATCCGATGGAGCGAGACTCTCAGTCAATACGATATCAAAATATAATACTGTCCCGGGAAGGAAGGGGGCAAACCAGATGCCCTTACAAGTAGAGCAGAAGATGGCCCGAAAAAGAATGACGACAGGATCCAATAAAAATATAGGATCCTACTCCCAAAAGAACAATACTTCGAAGCCATGGCAGTGGTCAATTTTTGTCGCTGAAGATTTTGCCATCCGAGAAGCAAGCACGAAAGTCAGATAGATCAGGGCAATCTAGGAAGCACTGTGGAAAAGAGAGAAAGAAATCAAAGGAGTGGATCTAGGGGCATGTGAATGTAAGGAAGGATGCCTATGGCATCCAGGTAAGATTTGGGTACCAGAACACGAAGAGATCAGAACCCAAGTCATACGACAAAATCACAATAACCCTGCAGTGGGGCATGGCGGAACAAGCAAAACTACAGAACTAATATCCCGTCAATATTATTGGCCAAAGATGCAAGATGACATAAAGAAATATGTTCTGAATTGCGATACATGCCAAAGAACGAAAGCGATAAGGCACGCGCCCTACGGACTACTACTACCGAACGAGGAGCTACACCAACCCGGGATATCGATAGCAATAGACTTGATCACGGACCTGTCGAAATCAGACGATTATGACACCATCCTGGTTGTCATTGACTGCTTGACAAAAATGAGCCATTTCATACCCTGCAACAAGGATATGAACACCAAAGAATTTGTCAAGATATTCCTACGGTAAATATTCCCACACCATGGTCTACCACAAGATATAATCACCGATAGAGGATCCCTATTAACCTTAGACTTCTGGAGAGAGACTACAAAATCCATAGGAATTAAACGAAGAATGAGCACAGCCTTTTATCCACAAACGGACAGACAAACCGAAAATGTCGAACGGAATAATGCAACAATACCTAAGGCCCTATGTCAACTATCAGCAAGATAACTGGGAGGAATTACTACCATTAGCAGAATTTGCATACAACAATGGAAGTCAGGAAACTATTAAGACCACACCCTTCTATGTAAACTACGGACAACATCCAGATTATGAGGCGACAGGCTACATGATACCTAAGGAAACCACAGAAAAGTCTGAGATGGGTCAGCTGCACAGTATCCTAGCTCAGGAAATGGTCTGTGCACAATTACGAGAATAAGAAAACTACGATCAACACAGAATACCCCATCCGAATCTGCAGTCAAGCGACATGGTCTGGTTACTGCCAAGTAATATAAGGACCACAAGACCCTACAAGAAGCAGGATAACAAGAAAATTGTACCATTCAAGATCCTTACGAAGGTGGGTACAAGTGCCTATAAATTGGCCTTGCCCCAACAGATGAAGGTCTACAACACCTTCCACATCTCATTCCTCGAACCATACCAAGACAATAAGTTTCCCTGACAAAAGAGAGAACCACCACCTCCAATCGAGAGAGAAGGAGAAAGCGAGTACGAACTCGAAGAAATCATAGATTCACGCATACACCGAAAGCGCCTACAATACAGAGCCAAGTGGACCGGCTACTCACCAGAACACGACAAAACTTGGTACCCTGTGGAGAACTTCAACAATGCCAGCATCGCTATTGAACGTTTGCATCAGCAGTACCCAAGAAAACCCAGAGTGGGTTACAGTCAAAATCGAACAAACGAGGCAGGACCCAACGCCATTGGGTCCAGACGAAGGCTGGGGCGATAGCCCCAGGGCTAGTACACCTATCAGCCCGCGAGACGCTACTCAGTAAGAAAGGGAAAAGCAGGCAGCACATAACACTCTTTCGTGGACTGCCTGTAACGATGATAACTGCAACACTCATTTACGTGATAAGAAAGGAAGCAATATGTTTGCACGACAGCCCAAGTTGCGCAAACCACAACAACCACACAAGGAGACATCCTGGAAACAATGTTTCAAGGACACTTGTCGTACTCACAGACACAACAAAATCGATGCTGGGTTTTACCCAAAACGAACAGGGGAAGCGGCACCCCTTACGGAAAATGATTTACGTATTAGTAAAAGAAAAACAACTTTGACGACACAGTTGAAGGGAGAGGGGGGCGAAAAAATTGAAATTAAGACGATCCCCGACGAAGAGAGTTTGTAACGACAGTTGCAAGGGCTTCGAGAACAACTTGGCACCGCCGTAGCTACAATCGAGGCATAAAGAACTGATATTCGGACATATCAGAGAATGATTGATAACCGGGACCGGACTATTAGGGCGGCACACACCACCTTAGAGGAAGTCCGGAGGAAGTAGTAGTTGGCCGAACATCAAGTTCGGAAATTGAAAATAGAATTGCACAGGTTTGGGGAAAGCCTGACGAAGATGGGACGTTAAGCATGAAGGGACTCAGGTTTAAGGGAGTTAGGAGCTAATGTCAAGATTGGTGACTAAGCAAGGCAGGATTTCGCATGACTCATAGTTATGAGACACAAGGTTGTTATATTTCACACTATGACTCATTAGAAGTAATGGGGTTTCACATGATGCACACTTGTGCAATCATTGTTATGTAGTGATTGGTTGATCATGCGCATGACTCACATTTGTGAGTCATATGATGTCATGATTTTCGCACATGACTCACACTATGAGTCATGGGTTTCGTGCATATGACCACTTTAGGGCACATGACTTATTTTATGAGTTATGATTGGTTGGCACGCGGCGCAGTTGACTCAGGGGGGTCTGCTGATGGATTTCATACTATGACTCACTATGAGTCATAAAGGTCGTGTTACTCACAGGTATGAGTTACATGGGTTAGGGTTGAGGGAAGAGTGCCTATATAAGGACCTCTAGGCGACCTGTAGTTAGGACTCTTCACGCAACCATCTAAGTTCTTTCCTATACCATTACTTTACCTCTTTACCGTTCCATTCCCCTATTGGCGTTGTACGATAGGAACCCTAGGGTTCAGCTATCAAGACAACGTAGGCATAGGCCTAAGAGCAATAGTGGAAATCCGCCTAGATCTACTTGTTGCAATAGTACTCCTGCCCTGGTGGCGAAGATTAACGCCACGTTGCATACCGAACTATAACAACCACTTGGTCATTTTCATCCAACCCAAAGAGAAGTAGTTACCAGTTGCAAGTCAGCTTACCGCATAGGATCGTAACAGCTATCCTCCTGCTATACATACTGGAGTTGTATAGTAGTAGCAATCTCTTGTTCCTTCTTGTTTGGATTCCATTACTAGGTTTTTTGTAGCTCCATCCTGTTGCTTTTAACACTCTGTTTTCAGAATATGGTTTACTTGTTATGCTTCCTCTGTTAGCATCTTGTTGGACTGGATGTTTGCGCTTTTGTTTAGTTTTCCTAGCACCAATCTTTTGTATTTATTGAGCCTGTAATCCCTTTAGGATTCTGACTCTCAAGCCTTACAGGACTATCATCTTTAATACTACTAGTTGAACTGTTACTCTATTAGTTCCATACCTTTTACCTTGTCTATTGAAGACCTATCCATCGACTCTTCTCACCCTACCCTAATAGTATCTTCAGAGTCCCTTTGGGCTTCTCGAGATACTTGAGAGTAGCCTACATTTTTTGAGCTACACTCTAGTATACCTTTTATCTTCGGCCAAGGACTGATCACCCTTCACCTACCTTGACCTTGCAGTAGTAGTACACCTCCCTCTTTCCAAGAAGGCCTTGAGCGGACTCCTAGCGAGACCAGCTCACCTAGGCTAGCAACCATTTCGCTTCCAAGATATACCAGAAGGCACTTCATTTTAGGATCGGTAGCATCCTCTTCTGGATCCCAAAGTCAAGCGCCAGTACCCCCACCTGCACCACCATCTGAAGACTCAGAACTATATTTAGTAGATAGCAGCAGCAGCGAAGAAGAAGACCAAGACCAAGCCTAAGACCACGCCCAAGCCCAAGCTCCAGCCGTAGTCCAAATCCAAGTCCAAGTCCAAGAACAAGTCCTAGAACACCCCCACCAAGAAGTCCAATCCAAGAAAGAACCAAGCTCAAAATCAAATTCAGATTCCGGTCCAGAGGACGCTCTAGGACCAGCACCCCCAGCTTCGCCACATAGCCACCTAGTCTACCAAGAGACCAAGAGAATCAAGCCCTGCACCACACAATTTACCTAGTCCACAGAGACCACCTAGTCCACCAAGTCCACCTAGCAATCCAAGCCCTTCATACATCGCCATCTCTGTCCCCCCTGATGGAAATAATCGCCCTAAATGGCCTGCACCATTTATATTCACCGGAGAAGGAAATGATCGCCTCCCATTGAGAATCAACTCCTGATTCACCACACTCCACCGATACATCGCCAGCTTTAGCATAACTGACGATGCCCCTGAAGCCATACAATACTATGGAGCTTAAGGCAGAGACAAAGCCCTCGATACATTCAGCCAATATGAAGCATCTCAAGGAGACCACACAGTTGCTGGACTCAAATAGAAGTTCGATGCCTACTTCCTTCCTTCCACATCTACTGATACCATCTATGAACAGTGGCTATAAGTCAAGCAAACTACCGGTGGAAAAACAGCATAGATTACCGATACTGTAATCAGACTTGAAACCTCTAGAGACAGTCTCCCCTAAGGAACAATTTCGAACTATTCAGCGAAACAGAGACTCCTAGAGGCCATGGATATCAAACTCCAGCGAGAAGTGAAGCCACACATCACTTCCGATACCTCCTTTAACCAACTAGTGGAGCTAGCGGAAAAGCGAGATGCAAATGCTCACTCTACAGGACTCTATGGAAATCGTCAAGGAAATGCAATATCCAATGCAGTTTCCCAACAAGCACCTAAGCGCCCCCAGAATAACACCTAGCGAAATCAACCAAGGTTCTCCAAAAACTCCTCTCTGCATCCACAAGTATCCCAGGCTGAGAAGGATCGGCGCAGAAGAGACAATGACTGTTCCTATTGTGGAAAATATGGACACTGCTCCGATAACTCTTTTGAAAAGAAGAAGCATAGGAGCACCCAGCAGCGAGGAAATAGAATTTCTGGAGCAACCAGGAGACCCCACAATATTAGAAGAACATACCACACCCAGGAAGACGATCCTAATGCAAAGGAATCAGTCACAGTTACCACAAACCATGCAGGACCTAGTGTAACTCAATCCCAAGTCCTCGAAGTATACATCACGGTCAATGGCCACAAATCAAAGGCATTATTTGATAGAGGAACCTAAGGAGACAACTTGATACCAGGAAAGTTTGTCACCACCCACCAAGTCCTTAAAAGAGACCTTGAGACTCCTATCAACCTGAAGATGGCAGTTAAAGGATCACGCTTTGCAATCAACTATGTAGCAGAGGCTGTCATACAGATTGACAAGGAAAGGGGCAATATCTCTGAAAGCCCTGGTCTGTTCCATGGACAACTATGATATCTTCCAAGGAATCCCTTACCTTATTGCACACCATGCTGTAATAGATTGCGGAAAATCTATTATCACCGTCCCTGACAAAGGAATCACATTGACCTGCAAGAAAGTAACCCAGGCACAATTTTCAGCAATGCATGAAGGAGATGCCCATTACTTCATTTCTGAGTTTCCTACAGTAATCCCTAGCAAGAAAACAGTGGAATTACCACCCTAGAGAGATGTCAACCACCACATCCAGCTGAAAGACACAATTTCGGACCATAATCCTAGATTATTCACATTCCCAGACAAGATCATGCCTGCATATTGAGCATTAATCGAAGAATGGAAAGCCAAAGGAATCATTTACCCAAGCGAGGCACACAACCCAGTCAACATATTCCCAAAACTGAAACCCAATTGTGAAATCAGACTACTTGTAGACCTTGTACTCAGGAATGATATTACTATCAAGGACCATGCAGCGATTCACAACCAAGTTATGATACTCAGCACTCTTGTCAGAGCAAAGTTCAGATCCACCTTAGACCTAGGAAACTGGTACTTCCAAATTCGAGTTCTCACTAGCGATGAGAAATACAATACCATCTGGACACCCTTTGGATCCTTTGCATGCAGAGATATGCTGCAAGGAGATGCCAACACCCCTGCTACAGCCATGAGAGTTATAGAATTTGTCCTATATGGATTCATAGGAAAATTCTTTTGGGCATACATGGATGACATTACTATCTATTCAGAAACAGTTGAGGACCATATTTCGCACATCAGATTAGTCTTAGGAAGACGGAAGCAGTACCAAATCAAAGCACTGTCAGCCAAGGGCAAATTCTTCACCACCAAGCTCTCACTCCTAGGACATGTTATAGATGAGAGTGGAATTCATGCAAACTCTGCAAAAAAGGTCCAACCATCCAAGACCGGCCTACACCAAAATCGAAAATGGATGTTCATACCTTTATAGGAGTTGTGATATATCATGCACAATTACTCCCACACCTTGCCTCCACCACTGCCCCCCTCACGGATGTAATTTCCCTACATGTGTTTGAATAGCGACACCTGCATGAGGAAGCCTTCACACAGGTTAAGCCCCTGGCCAAGGAGACAATTCCACTCCGCACCTTCTCATATGAGACATCTGCTGACCCAATATACCACATTACTGACACCTCCAAAGTTGGATCAGGAGCATGGGTTGGCCAACGACCCTCCCCTGAGAAAGCATAAATTGCCGCATTTTACAGCCGAAAGTTCGCAACAAGTCAGCTGGACTACCCTGTCCATGAATTCTTTTTCCTAAAGAAGACTGACCTACCTTACTGCCAAGCTAGATGGCACATGTTCCAGCAATCTGATGATTTCGATATCATTCACAGACCTGGCAAAGAATATGTCCTTGCCGATGCACTATCAAGGATCTATGAAGACACCCCAGCTGAAGAAAACCAAATACTTGAAGACCCTACAGAGAAGAAGCCTATGAAGACCCCCTCCTCCGCCAAGAACAGTGTATCAAGAGACTACCTCAACATCGCCCATGCCCTAGACCCTTCTTCTGCCCTCACTCTTCAAGTACCCTCTCGCACTCTTACTCATGAACACCACTCCATGTGGAACTCACATCATGGCACCAGCTCAAACCCCTCCAGCTCTCCAGAGGCGAGTCACTACTCAGATTCTGTTAAAGAAGCCATGGACAAAGTAGCAGATACCCTCGAGCTTGCAACCAATGCCATTCAAGGTTGTGAAATCGTCGAGACCCCCTCCTATCTCAGCAAGCCACAAGAGCCATTCCATGCCACAGTACTTACTGAGCGAGCTAAAGCTCCACTTTCTTGCCTTGCGGCTAGAATTAACAATGCTCCAGGACATATGGACCAACCACTGAATCCAGATGCTATCACCAACTGCTTTAAACGAATCCATGATTCTATCACCTAATTGGAATCCCTTGCAGTCACCACCTCCCGAAATATCGCCCCCAGCAGCACCCCTACTTAACCTGACCCTCACACCACACCAGTCCCTCCTAGACCCCCAGTGAATGAACTGGACCGATTTCTTGAATCTAATAGACACAGAGCCATGTACAGGACTGCCTGTGTCTGGGGTGAATGTCAAGCCAATATAAATATAAAAATACAGGATACTTTCCCTCAGAATCTCGCGATATTCCAGGACCCTTGTCTGTCTACTCTTCCTTCAACTTTGTCTCCCCTCATCATCCTAAGCGGAGAGTAGAACACTGATGGGCTATTCCTCCTCCCCTCCACGATGATGATAGCTACACAGTTTTTCATACGGTTATTGAAAAGGGAAAAGAAAGGGAAATACTGGGTATCAACCAAGGATGGGATCTACCTACCGCAGAAGCACCTGTCAATTATGAGGACTGCCTCTTTGTTCAGCCCTCTTCTCAGCTTGACCTTTGTGCTTCTCAGCTTACCAACTATGTGAAAGGAAAGTGGTACTCCTGCATTCGAAATGCTACCCAGAATGTGCCTCTCCGTTAGGTAGTACCTAAGGCTATCGACCACCCTGACTGGCTCTTATATGATGGAGTTCTTGTCAGAAAGGGGAAGGATGACACTAGAGACTGCCCTTATGTCCCCTATAAAGCAAGCTATCAAGGTGCTAAAATCAGAAGTGAAATTGTGTGCATTACCCATGAACAAATGGCACATATGGGTTGACAGAAATGTATTGATTATGCTACAAGACACTTATACTGGCTCTCCATGAGGAATGATTTCAAAGACTATGTCCGCAGATGCCACCTATGCCAGCTCAACAAGCAACCTACCACTTTCCCTGCGGGATCAGTCACCCCCCTCCCTGTACCCAGGCAGCCATTGTCGTCCCTTACAATTGACTTTGCAGGACCCATCCCTAGCTATTCCAAGCTTGAACTCATCATGGTTGTCTTGGATCGATTCAGTGGCTTTACCTACCTCATACCAGTCCCCCAGAACATCACAGCTATTGAAACCGCACACACCCTCATTGAGTGAGTCTTCTCTATTCATGGTTTCCCTACCGCCCTAGTCTCTGACAGAGACCCCAAGTTTACCTCACGCTTTTGGATGCAGCTTATGGCCAACCTTAATGTTGATCTCAACATGGCCATAGCATATCACCACCAGACCAAAGGACAGACTGAGCGCAGAATCAGAACTGTTCGCCAATGCCTTAGGAACTATGTCAACCTTAAAGGAACCAAGTGGGTTTGCCAGCTACCTTATATCCAGAATGCAATCAATGCTGCTCCCAGCGATAGCACGGAACTCTCCCCCTTCGAAATCACCTTTGGCAGACTACCAGACCTCCTCCCTACCGTCAGAGTTCTTTCCACTTCAGTACCAGCAGCAGACTAGATTGCTTCACTGATCATGAATAATCAACAACTTGCCAGAGATGCACACAAGAAGGCCAGATAACGCCAAACCACCTACTACAAAAACAGAAGAAAGGACGGACCCCCAATCATCCCTAACGAAACTGAAGTTATCCTCAAGTCATCACCCTATATCCATGAGGTTGGACGAAATCACAAACTAGTTGGACCATTGTTAGGACCCTTCTTACCGAGTGAAGGACGTGACAGACCTAAAAACTACAAACTTATACCCCCTCTATTGATGGCAGCAATCCAATCATGGATCCATCGCTGCTATCTTCGCATTTACCTAAGACCCAACCCCTTCGCTTTCACAAGAACACCTGAACCCATCTCCAAAGACCCTGGCACCATTCATGCTAGTGGACAAGAGCAATAGATATCGAAAAGATACACAAAGATCGAATCTAATCCAGAAATAGACAGTTCTTGATCCATTGGAAAGGCTATGCCGAAATCGAAGCAACATGGGAACCCCTCTACAACCTTGAATGCGCCAGCACCCTTATCAGATCCTACTGGTTCGATACCTGCAATGAATCAATACCTTTCAGACTCCCTTGGTCCCATGAAGAGACTTTCTCTGCCTTGACACTTAAGAAACCAGACTATGTCCCCCGCTCACCTGAGGTTCACCCTGACGGATTTTGGAAACCCCTTCAAGACTCAGACTACTTAGAAGCTGATACCAGCACAACACTCTCCTCCATGGACGAATCTGAGATGGAAAGCTAACTGCTCCATGGTATTGTCTTCGCTACTATGGGTCTTATAAAGGTGTAAGGTCCTGACACCAGCAATGGGTATATGTTTACTGATTAATTATATGTTTTGAAATTGAGTGGAATGCTCCAAAGGCGGGTTGGTCATTATGCCCTTTAGGATATTCCTTATTGCAGGGTGTATTTTTCTTTTAAGGGGAATGTAACGGAATCCTACTATGTTTTAACTATTACTACTGACGTGATGTTGGTTATTACTTATTTGGGTTTATACCGGATAAGCGATACTATTTAGTTGACCCTTCCTACTTGGTTATGACTTCCTAACTGGTTATTTGTTCCTTGTTTCGCTTGTCACTACCCCTACTTGCTTCTACCCATTTGGGTATCGCTAGCCTCCTGCTATACCAACTGGATTTGTATAGTAGTAGCGATCTCTTGTTCCGTCCTCTTTGGATTCCATTACTTGTTTTGTTAGCTCTATCCTGTCGCTTTTAACCCTCTGTTTTCAGATTATGGTTACCTTGTTATGCTTCCTCAGTTAACATGTTGTTGCACAGGATGTTTGCACTTTTGTTTAGTTTTCCCAGCTACAATCTTATATATTTAAAGAGCCTGCAATACCTTAAGGATTCGGACTCTCAAGCCTCACAGGACTATCATCTTTAATACTACAAGCTGAAAGGTGACTCTATTAGTTCTATACCTTTTAGCTTATCTATTGAAGACCTATCTATCGACACTTCTCCCCCTATCCTTATAATATCTTCAGAGTCCCTTTGGGATTCTAGAGATAAAGGGGAGTAGGTTACATTTCCAGTTAGTATACCCATTCCCATATTTTTTGCAATACCTTAAACGTGCCATACAGATTTCGACTAAGCTTCTTTAATAGGTGATTAGTGCAAATTGTTTTTCATTTGATATTATAAAGTCCTCGACCTTGATGTCCTATTGCTGCTTAGCATTACCTTGTAATATTTGCTCATATTTCCCTGTGTTTGTAGCAGAGCTTCTCTGGCCAGTCAGTGCATTGTTTGCATGGAGTGTGTATATAACTGGGCGCATGGGCGCATGGGCTACACTATCCTTCAAATATTCTGTTTATCGATCGAATCCATAGTTTACCAAGAATGGTAATTCCCCTTGACCATCTATTGCCAAATTGTTGTTGGCATGTTCAACTAGTGGTAACAACTGGTACCTGTCAGATTGATCATAATTGATAAGGTTTCTGAGATATCCTTCCAGCAATTGGTTGGTCCTTTCTGTTTGTCCATATCTCTGTGGGTGGTATGTGGTCGAGATTTTTCACTTGGTCCCCTAGCATTTCCATAGGGATTCACTGAATTCTCCGGAGAACCTTATATCCATGTCGTAGATGATTTCTGCTAGAAGTTTGGCTAGCTTGCTGACATCACCGAAAAATATTTTTGCAACATCTTTACCAGTTACAATATTCTTCAGACCCATGATCGGAAAACCCTTTGTAAACTAAACCCTTACATCAATAATTTGGGTTCTTCCTTGCAACTATGGTAGGTGTTTGATGAAGTCAACCTTTATGGATCACTAAGCAGCGAACCGTATTTCCAAAGGCTGCAGTAAACGGAACCCCGCCTATTGTGTTGACAATATATGTTGTGACACATCAAAGAATCTTAAATAGTCATTTATCTATTTTGACAGTCCTTTCTAGTAAAAGTCTCTGGTAACTATCTCTAGTCTCTTATCCTGTTTGAAGTGTCCAGTTACCTTAAACTCGTTGCAACCTTTGGCTATCTTTGTTTGCAGCACCTCATTTTCTGGATTATATAGCCAATTCTAGTTGTAGCTTAACCTGTCTGATACGCTCCTGTGATTTAGCAATGCTTCATCAGCCGATTTTAACGTTTCTAATTCCTGCTTGTATTCTTGCTAGTCTCGATCCTCCTTACCTGCTGCTGGCATTGAGTTTGATAACTCTAGGTCTTATTTTCTAATATCGACCTAGGATAATATTGCATTAGATATTAGGACCATTCCTTAGTCCTGGCTTGCTTAGTGTTCTGTCTGATAGAGAAATACATTTTTAGCTTGTTTGGCTTGGAGGCATGCTACTACTACATTGGTTTGTGTAACTGGGAATGGTTTGGGTAAGATATTAATGTTTCCTTGTCCTCCATCGCATCTCTGTTTATCATTTAGTTTGTTAACTTCTATTGCCTGTGATTTGTTTATATTTTGAAAAATCATCAGTGGTATTGGGTCCCCTTTTCGGATATGATAATCTTAATTTCAATGGTTGATCAAGATCATATTAATATCTCCTGTGTAATCAGGGTCATTTACACCTCTGCCAATACTGATCCATGCCTAGCTGCAAGGCAACTTCCAGGTGCTAAGGCAGGGGAGGTTCCTGGAGGCAATCCTATCGCCATTCCTGTTTCTACCACCAGTTGTTTTTTTGGTGGGATTATGAAATCCCTTAGTGCATATAGGTCTTGTCCATCTGCAACTCGTGAGCCTTTCCTAGGCATTCATGCTTCTGATGATAATAACTTTACCCCTAGGGTCCCTGTTACTGCGCCAGTTAATTCTTCCTCCCTTCAAAGTTGGGTCCAATGGACCAGTGTGATTTTATAATAGGAAGACTTGAGTATTGTCTGTATGCTATGCGCAGATCCATCCTCTGGATTGCTCTCCAGCCATAGGCTTAATGCTAGAGGCTTTCCGCCTAGTTATCCTTGACGATAAACAATTTTTAAACTCTAGTTCGCCAGTTGTTGAGCCGACGGTATCTGTTGCGGATTTCATACCTTGGTTGAAAGGAAATTCTGTAGATTCTGGTGGTTGGTATAGACAGTCACTTGTCTTTCTACTCCTACCAGGTACTGCTTCTATTCTTAGAGTGCCTCCAGAATAGCTAGTAGCTGAATATCATGGATCTCATACTTTCGTGCCGCAGGGCTAAGCTTCCTCATGTGAAAGGCCTCCCGGTGCAGCTTTTTGTCCTTGAACACTGACAGGGGACATGCTAGCCAAAAGTCGCAGGCACCAGTTTCGACTTTGGTTTCTCGGTCTGGTTATATAAAACCAAGGAACGGGATGGGGATGAATCCTCATTAAAGTTTCTCAAATAGCCATTTTGTTCTAGTCCCCAAATAAACTTGCTTGGGTTGCCCTTCAAAATTTCCGTAATTGTTTTAAGATTTTGGAGAAATCTTTAATAAAATATCCGCAAAAATTGGCAAAGTGAATGAATATTTAGACCTCATTTTCAGACCTCAATGCCTTCCCATTCTTAATGCTTTTGATTTTCCTTTCACTGCTGGTGACTCCCTCTATTGGCACAATATGACCTAAAATCTTAACTGTGTCCATATGAAAAAACCAACTTGGTAGTTGATACCACTAGATCATATTCTGTCAATAGAGACAGGACCTTTTTGACAAAGTCAATATGTTCCTACTCCTTTTTGGAATTAATTAGGATATCATCAAGGTATACCACCACTCTATGATCCAAAAGTTCTCTCAGAAGTTTATTCATCATGGTCTGAAAAGTGGTGGGTGTGTTGACCAGACCAAATGGGATTACTTTGTAATCAAAGTGGCCGTATCAGGTCCGGAAAGCTGTTTTCCACTTATCCCCTTCATTAATCTTAGGATGTGATAGCTATCTTTTAGGGCCGAGTGTATCCAATATTTGAACTTGTGGAATCCAGTCGCGTAGCTTGTTATTAGTGGCAGTGGGTATTGGTTGACCACTGTTAGTTTATTCAAATACCGGTAATCAACACATAACCCGCTTGAACTGTTATGTGTAGAGATACATAAAAGTGGTGCCCCTGCAGGAGATTTGATCTCTATGATTTTTCCCTAATCCTGCAATTTGTGAAGGTATTTCATAGGAAAATGCACCTGGTGAGCTGAAGTAGGGTATATTGGACCCCATGGCTGTACTACGCCAGGTATTAAATCTATTGTGTGGTCTGATATTCTTCTTCCCGTTAGTTTCTCTGCTGTTTCTGGTGCAAAAACCCTCTAGTATTCTTGGTATTCAAGAGGTATTTGCTGGAACTCGGTTGGATGTTGAAGCCTAGTGGATGCACTATCAATTCCTCTGATATACTAGGCTTCTGTGATCTAGGCCCGGTTTCGTCCCTTTCAAATGTCAGGTCTATGCCTTCATGATTAATATGAGTCAGACTTTGTCATCTAGAAAAATCTAATTTTGTACATCCACGACATGACTCATAGGATGTTCTTTTTCCCACTATCGAAAATGGATAGGGAGGTCATATTTGCCGGCATTGGCAATTTTGCATTAAATGTGACATCAGTGGGAATTGCACCTGATTTGTAACAGGATGCTGTATTTGTAGGGTTTTCCCACATTTGAAGCTGTAGTTCCTTCAAATGTATAAATGTCCAAGCTATGTTTGCCTGTATAGTCTGGCAGGCAATGTTTGTTAACTAGTTCTACATTAATTAGGACTATATTAGACCCAGAGTCTAATAGTACACAAATCTGGATGCATTCTGTATCTGCTTCAATGGATACCCTGCCCATTAAGCATGCATAATCAGGTGGTGCTGATTCTCAGCTATGTTTCTTCTGTCATGGCCACTTCGGGCCAGTGCCTGTCTCTTGTTTGAAATGTTCATTGTTGTGTTAACTAGGATGTGTGTTAGTATATCTGCAAGGTTTCATCTATAGTAGCCGCCTCAGACAAACTAAAATCACTATCTTCGGTGAACTGGGCAGCCTACTACCAATGGTCTTTTCCACTTGGCGTAGGGTTCCCATACACTAGCTATTTGCCCTAGCACCTGCCTTTGCCTAACTGGGTCCAAACTCATCTCAGGAGGTAATAGTAACCTTTTTTGTCCTAAAGTGATTCTTTACCCATCCCATTGATTACCACTTGAGTCTATTGTGCCTATGGGTTTGACAAAGCCGGATTCCTGGTTTGGAACAGATTTAGCCTTCGACATTTAGTGTTTGTACCAAGTACCTAGAGTTGCTCTTTCTCTTCAAACATCTTTTTTCTTAATTTTGGGTCACCTGTTCCGTTTCTGGAACTATTGTCTGGTCCTGTTAACCCATTAGTAATGTTCCACCCTGAATGGCTTCTTATGATCTAGGCTGGACTTGACACCTGCTGTAATTCTTTAGAAGTAGCTTGTCCGCAGTGTTAAATCAACCCTTCCTAAAAGCGTTTTGCAGGATATAGGGCTATATGAGTATATTGGTTTAATTAACCGTCTTCGGTACTAACATTCTAGATACACTAAAAGTTGTGTCACTGTTCTTATTTTTCTTAAGATTAACGGAGTTAGTCCCAGACTACCAACAGAGACCGTCCAAGTTAACCGGTTTATGAATGCCGGTCATTTTTTTGTCCTCATTACTGCCCTAGGTCTGGATTGCTTTTCTTGACTCTCAATTGGCTTTTAGATATTCCATAGACTAGTGCGCAATACTTGCTCTGGGGACCCTAGCGTGGTCGTGCCCGGTTGTTGATTTTGTTAAATTCTTCAATTTGTTCATATGTATAGTTCCTATGGTAATATTGTTTATATCGCAGCATGCTTATTTCTGGTTTACACAGGGAAACTACAGACATTACTACAGCTAGGGTAT
Source organism: Tuber calosporum (assembly GCA_003316355.1). Taxonomy (NCBI): domain Eukaryota; kingdom Fungi; phylum Ascomycota; class Pezizomycetes; order Pezizales; family Tuberaceae; genus Tuber; species Tuber calosporum. The sequence continues at coordinate 36,900 of QFET01012818.1, forward strand.
ATCATATTCTCAGTTATATTTCATGATAGTGTTTGAGAATTAATGCGTATATTGCTATTGTTATATGCGGGATTTCACAGTTATCTTTCCATGTATAGCGACCTTTTACTGGTCATCATACCTGTGTTATCTTTCCGTTTATTTCATGCATACCACTTCAGATTACACATATTTCATTGGGATTTCGTTGGTAGTATTTCAGGGTCAAACATGTTCGCACTTATATTTCTTACTATGTTTTCCCTATTTTGTTACATAGTAGAAGGAGGATACGCACCTGGATAAATAGCTGGTTGCTGCCTAATTTATTTTAGTTAATTAAGGACAAGAACTACTACCAATCTACCTTCATACTACAATACTCCACAGACAAGCTTGCACATAGTATACCCTTAATACTGTGTTGTATTTTCATACACATGCTATAAGAATGTGCTAAATCCACATAATTTAAACTAGTTATAAGCCTAGTACGTCCATAGCTATACGACTTACACTTACACTCTATCCTCTATCACCACGAATCAAATTCCTTCCGAAATGTATTAAACAACTTTTACGGAAAAATATTTCGTATAACCTCAAAAAGTTTAGAAAGAAACAAACACAAAACGAATTGAGCGGTCGAAACGAATCATTGTTTCCAAATAGAAACTTTGTGGGCAAAACATTCTTGACAAATTGATTCGCAATGTCTTGGCGCTCCTCCCTAAAGTCCAAGTTTTCCTCCCTCACTAAATACGCAATTTTCTAGCTACTTCCCCGGCAAGAACAAAGCAAAGTTCTGGTACTTAGTAACCAAAGTCACTTTGCCTTTAGCGAGCAAAAATGGCATTGTCAGAAACCACCATTCCTCCTCCAGAAACTCCGGCACCAAACCCCAGATCTTATGCCAACAACTCCCAACGCTGGTGCGCATCCAGTTACAAATTGAGCTCCATCCCAAAGCTCACTGGCACTGATCACTGCCTGACCTAGCGAGATATCTCTGAATATGTCCTTAGTTTATATAATTAAAGGGACATATTAACGGAAAAGGAAACTCTACAGGAGGAAGAAGAGGACAAGGATGGAAATAGTAACTCTGAGAGATTAAATTAATTTAGCAATCGATACCAATAGGCCTCTGCCTACTTCCTTAAAACGATTGACCCGTAATGGCTTATTTTGTTGGACAACTACAAAACACCCCCCACCACCTGTAAAGGGTTACAAGATAAATTTGCTAGAGAAAACACCTCCTCCTTCTTCGAACAACTCTACCCTGTCCTTGATACCAAGTCCGATACCTCTGCATCTATTGAAGACCATATCAACTAGTACCATTCCCTCTGGAATCCAATGACACACCGTTGCTCCTCCTACTCTGCTATAGATTGATATGCTCTACCATTTATATTCAACTCAGGGTTCGAGTCACGCGAAGCTAAAGCAGCAGTTCTTTTCCGCTCCCTTCCAGAGACGATTCGTAACATCATCGTTAATCTCCAAACCAAGGTGGACCTTGCCTATGAGCATGTCTACAACATGATGTTGGACCTGCGACCCTCGGTTAGCCCTGAGGACGACAAAGCGTAAAAAAGCGCTGATGTTAAAGGAAAAGGAAGGGAACCTCCACGGAGACCTGCGGCCAGACCTAAGGAATGCACCTACTACAAAAATCATTGCCCCACTTCTTACGCTGAGTGACATCCCTGGAATGAGTGTAATAAACTCAATGGCGACTACCAAAAGAAGAATCAAAAGAAAGCTGTTACTACAGCTAAGATCGGCAAAGAAGAAATATCTGAACTGGTCAGTACATCCTCATCACTCGTTTCTACGCAAAGGACACCTCACCCACACAACTTGGTAAGCGATACAGACGCAAGGTCATACATGTCAAGCAACCTAGACCTTCTTATAAACTTTGAACCAAGTACAGGGACTGAAAAAGTTAGGCGATGTTTCGGTAATAGAATCATATGGCCGAGGAACCATCAAGCTCATAGCCAAATCTTCAAACGGTCATGTAACCCCTGTATTCCTTAAACATGTCCTCTGGGTTCCGAAGTTAGGTCAAATTAACTTGTTGTCATGGCACAATATTGTGTCTTAGGGGAATGGTTTTTCTTTCTGTAGTAAAGGGGCGGATATGTTTGTATACAGGGAGAATAAAAGAGAAGTGATATGGGGAAAGCTTGATGGTCAAGATTATGTTGACCAAGAAAGGAAACTAGTGGCGAACAAGATAACTTACCAACAGTGGCATGAAGTATTCAGACATCCTTCACCATCCCACCTCAAAGGTACCAACTGCTCAGACAATCCAACTATCCCAGAAGTTCTGAAAGACTAGACGTGTGAAACCTGCATTACGTCCAAATCAACTAAACACAAACCCGAATCTCCAGACAAAAGTTGTGAAAATTCCTATGCCTTAATCCACTATGATCTTATTGGAAAATTCTCCACCCCTTCCTTTGGAAACTCGTGGTACTATGTCATCTTTCTTGCTGATTGTACACGGTAAACCTGGAGTTACCCTCTTAAAGCCAAATCCGATACCGTTAAAGTATTCAACCAATTCATCAAAGAAAGACACACCCAGGACAACGCTACTATTAAGCGATTCAGGACTGATCATAGAGGAGAATATGTCAACAAAGATATGATAACCATTTTTGAAACTCTGGGTATCATACATGACAAAATACCTCCTTACTCTGATGGATTTAATAGCGTTGCAGAGCGGTACAATAGGACCATTATCATATCTACACGTTCTATATTAACAGGTCTTACAGCGCCTTTCTGGGCCGAAGCAGTTACAACAGCTGTATACCATCGGAACATCGTCCATAACCGATCCATCGAAAACTAATGCCCTATGAATCTCTCTCCAACAAGAAGCCGTTATTAAAGCCCCTACGCAACTACGGGACTAAATGCTTTCTCCATATACCTGAGGAGACCAGAAAACCACGAACTAGGTTACAGCCCCAGGCCATAGAAGGATACCTTGTTGGATTTACTTCCTCCAGCAAGACATACCGTATATACATACGATCAGTGCACAAGATCTCAGAAACGCCTCAGCTCCAATGGACAACCAAGACTATACTACCTCTTGATTCCAAGGAACCTGCACCCTCATCAGAGACCTTTGCAACAGTCTACCCACCATCCTACCAAAGAGCACTGGCACCTAGTAAAACTCTGCCACAGGAAGCAAATGACAAACCAACCATTGAAGTAGATTCACCTCTACCGCCTGAATATCCAGAATATTATGACTGTGCCCAAACTCTTGAAGCAACACCGAAACCTCCTGTACAGAAAGTAAAACTAGAAAATCCTCCCGAGATATGGACCAGATCTGCCAGAACCGTTTACCCACCACCATACTTTGTCAGAAATGTCACTGTACCATCTGACGAGGATGCTAAAACCTACACCCAAGCAGTGAATAGCTTGCTTAATGAACAATGGACCCAGACAATGGACGAGGAAATAAAGGCACTTGAGAACAGTGGTACTTTCGATGAGGTAGATAAACCTACAGGACGCAAGATTATTGACTGTAAAGCTGTCTTTAAGACCGAGCGAACTGCTGATGGTACATTGGATAGGTACCATGCAAGGGCTGTTGCCAAAGTATTCTCACAAGTACCGGGTTTTGACTATGAAGACACTTTCGTTCCGGTCAACTGATATGAATCACTCCGCTACCTCCTTTCAATATGTGCTAAAAACAAATGGCGACCATGGCAAATGGAGGTCAAATCTGCATTCCTTTATAGTTAGTTGAAAGAAGAAGTCTACATGTGACGGTTACCTGGGTGCTGTAATGGAGACAAAGAATGGCGACTTAACCGATGTCTCTATAGACTTAATAAATCTGCGAAAGAATGTTATGCTCTCCTTGTTAGATACTCAACATCCAAAGGTTTTGCGACATCTGCCTTCGACCCTTGCATATTTGTTCACGGTAAATAACACATATACCTATTGGTTTACGTGGACAACATCGCTCTCTACACGGCCAACAATCCTCCAGGTACTTCTCTCATAGAAAACATGAAAACAGTTTTCTACATTACGGACTTACTGGAAGCTAAATATCTACTTGGCTTCGACATCACCTATACAACAGATGGGATACATCTTACCCAGCACAAATACATCTAGTCACTCCTCGAGCGATAAGGTATGGTAAATTCATGGCCAGTCTCTACCGCCTTACTAAATGGCATTCACCAATACAAAGGGACAGTGGATGAACAGATACCGCACATGTCAATATACCAATCGATACCAGGATCACTTATGTGCCTGCCAACTGGTACCAGACCCGATCTAGCGTATACAATATTGTGTCTCTCACAATTTTCTTCCTGCATGACCGAAATCCACCTAGAGGCCATTAAACACGTCCTTTAGTACATTCACAGTACAAAAGACATTAGACTCTTCTACCCATGTACAACTACAAACGTTATGAACACCTATGTGGAGGTGGAGTTTGACGCTTGTCTTGATACCCACCGCTCCTTCTCAGGGAATGTTAATCTCTTTAACAATGCCTGTATATCCTGGCGGTCCAAGAAGCAAGCCTTAGTTGCAACATCTACTACGGAAGAGGAATATTTAGCTATGTCCCTAGCAGCAAGGCAAATCCAATGTTACATCAAAGGTCTTAGTAACATCCGGCATACAATACCGATCACTTTACATGCCGACAATGCTTGCGCAAACTTTCTGGTAACCAACCATCAACTGAATCAACGAACAAAATATATCGACATCCTTTTTCACAAAATACAATAAGAAATCGATACCAGTTCTTTCACACTCCTGAAGGTTGTGTCCTAAGAAAGCCTGGTGGACATTTGTACCAAGGTATTTGCGCAACAAGCACAAGGACTGATGATGAGATCGTTGGGCTGTAGATAAGGACGAGAATTGTTGAAATTCTTCACTTCGTTTCATATGTATATTTCCTATGGTAATATTGTTTATATCTCTGCTTAGTTATTTCTAGTTTACTCAGGGAAACTACTGACATTACTACAGCTAGGGTATATCATATTCTCGTTTATATTTCCTGATAATGTTGGAGAATTAATGCGTATATTTCTTATGTTATATGTCGGAATTCTCGGTTATCTTTCCATGTATAGTAACCTATTACCGGACATTTATTATGTGTTAGCTTTGCGTTTATCTCGGCACAGCACTTCACATTACGCATATTTTATTCGGATTTCCTCGGTAGTTTTTCTGGGTCAACATTTTCGCACTTATGTTTCTTACAATGTTTTCCCTATATTGTCACTGAGTACAATGAGGATACGCACCTGTATAAATAGCTGGTTGCCGCCTACTTTGTTTTAGTTAATTAAGCAAGAACTACTACCAATCTACCATCATACTACAATACTCCTCACACAAGCGTGCACATAGTATATCCTTAATAGTGTTTGTATTTTCGTACTCAGGCTATTAGATTGTGCCAATAAACATAATTTAAACAGATTTCAGGTTCGGTAAGGGTTCTGTAACTCAGTACCCGGTCACCGCTTCTGCGGGTGCCTCACATCCTTATTTTAGGGTTCACCTATACTCCAGCTTAAAATTTCAAGGTTCGTTGACCTGGTTCACCCTTGTTGTTAGTGCTATTAGCCCGTTTGTTACCACTGTTTACTGGGATTGTGAATAAGGTGGTTTGAAATTCCCCTGCTTTTGTCCTTTAACCGATACTTAAGCCTGTTTCCTTCAGAACCTCCTTGGATGGTTGGCCAAAGTGCAACCTGTGCATTGATTGGCATTCTTTCACTCTTCAATTGTGTCCTAGTAGATTACTTTATAAGCTTCCACAATATGTGTTTGCTTAACCTTTTCTTTCATGGAGTTTTGTTACCTTTTTCCGCTTGTTTTTTTAAATTTGTAGGTCTCTTTTTTAGCTGCTACAAAAGTCTTTTGTTTTTTATTTCGAATTGTGGTTTTATTGGACATGGATTCCTCACCCTATTTTCTCATCTGCAAGTCACTTTTTCCCTGGTCTTTTTTCTGAATAGCCCTTGTTATTCCTGGAATGATTCTTCTACCTTGGTAACCCTGCGGACAGCCTTAATCCATTCGCTATCCAAATCATGATCTTCATATAATAGCTTACACATGGCTTCAATAGGGAGTTACCACAGAATTGTGCTTTTATAACCAACACCACATAATTCTGCCTTCTTGTTATGGTTCTCCATGGCAAGGAGATACTTTGCTATATCACCAGTATACCTGATCTTCTTAATCTCGCCTAGAGCTTTTTGCACCCTATTCAGTATTGAGAATTGTTCTCTAACTTCAGCCCAGATGTTAATCCTGTAATAATAACCCTCATACTTGAGGGATCATAGGTCCCAGGACAATTTCCTTCCTCTAGGTAATCAGAAAAGGGGCTACCTTGGTTCCCTCCATTCTTCTCAAAGCATACTTTATACACTCCTTGTCATCATCCGATTGCCATAGGTTTCTTACCAAGTAGTCCTCGCAATTTAATAACCATACTCACACATCTTGACTAGGCCTATTCTCAAATATGAATGGTGTATCCACTGGCCAGCGTTTCTGTTATCATGAATACTTTCCCCAGTCGGTCCACCAATGCCTCTGATTGGGGTTCGAACTTTGAAACTAGCATGGACTTTGGTAATCGCTCACTAGCTTCTTTAGGGGGATAACCTCTGAGCTCTGAGCCTGGGTCTCAGTCACGTGAGTTAGGTGTATTTGCTTGTTGATGACCTGGTGGTCCCATTCCACCATTCCTATATTCATCTCGACCGTGTACGCCATTTCCATGACCTCCGTAGGGTATGAACTGCAATTCCTTCCTCTGATCTCCGGTTGTCCGTTTTTCCAACCCCCAGACCCCCCCCTGACAGAGGTTCTATAGTTTCCCACAGACTAGGTCAGATTCTGGCAACTTGTGGGTGGGGTACTGCCTCACTTATTCGTGCCATCATACAACTCATTTGGTCTGACACTGCATGCTGCCTCTGGTCATTGGCTTCTCTCTGATTGTGTTCTTGTTCTAATATTGCTGCAGTTCTCTTAACTACATTCCGGTCCGTTCATGTTCCGCTTGCGCGGCTACTAGCCTTTACTAGAGGTAGGCCCTTGGGCAAGCAGGGGTATTTTCCAGTTGCCGATCTCAAGCAAGAGGTTCCTACCTTGTAGCACCAATATTAACGTGAAGTTGCATACTTACTGCTTCATAGTACGGACACCATATTCCTGAGCTTGTAGCTTTGCCTGTAGCCTTTTGGTTTTGCCCAGTTGAAGAGTGATCGTTTGTGCTGCCAACATCTCCAACCTGCTGTTGGCCTGTGTGAGCTCCTTACCCATGATTTCCACGCCTCTTGGGATGCGTTTGCATTGTGCAGAGGTTGGTCTGCCTGAACCTGTACATGCGTAGACAGTTCATTTTATGCTAGATGAGTTTTGTCAACCGATTCTCATAGGGTTCTGTAGAAAAAGCTCCTAGGCTTTTCAATATGTTCCACCAATATTTCTATAGCAGGGTTTTCTGGTATCCAGAGGTCTAGGGGTACTTCAACAGGTGCTGGGGGCTGACATTCTTACTCAACTATGTTGGAAGAGATGGTGGAGAGACAAAGGTAATTTAGAGCATCTAGGTTTATAGTCGCTTACCACACGGTATAGTACTTCAATATCTAACCTCTCGAATGCGGTATCCACAGTCAGTTGTCGAGACTTCATTATTTAGGTAGAGAGTGCATGATTCCCGAATTCCCACAAGGAGGGTTTAAAGATATCTCTGTAGAAAGGGAAGTGAAAGTTCCACTTTCCTCGCTGCCGCAATCAACGCGTGAATACCACCGAAAGCATGCCCCATATTGTTCTTTTTAGATTGCAGAGAAATCCTTTAGAGTAGGGATGAGTTTTGGGTCGATGTACCATGAGGGTACGTAAGGGATCTGTAGGAATGCGATTTCTGGAATTGAGTCTAGAAGGATGTTTGCAATCAAGAGGATAATGGTTTGTGGACCAGGTTCAAGAATAGACTCCTCCTGTATTGTGGAATCAGCTCTTAGCTTAAGTAATTCCTCTGGTATGACTTCAATGTATCTGACAGTCATGTATTAAGTCTTGGTAACAAGGAGATATATAAATATGCTGTTAAGGGCTAGTCTATTCTAAGGGCAAGCAAATCTGAATATGGCTGATAATCGTTTTTCTCAAACAGATATTGCATAGGGAGTCTCGTAGGTAAAGATTTCGAGTAAAACTTATATTATTGATAAGATATCTTTTCAGGCGCTAGATGATGGCCAAAGCTCATGTGGGACTTCCATATTTATATCCCACATCTGTGTGTTTGCAGACTACAACTTGTTTATATATAAACTAGAATCTTCTTAGCATCTTTCATCTTTTGATCTATGATCGAAGCTGCTGTGACCCTGAAACTTTCTCTTCCCCAGCCGAGCTCAAGGCATGATCAGAGCTCTGACATCCCTGAGGGGGTGAACCCTACCTAGTCTGAGTTGACATCTGTCTTCCTACTGTTTAAGCAATAGTCGTCTAGTGTGGAATCAGTCCATCGCTTCTTAGAACAACGAGTGGCCAGCTTGGTTGTTGGCTGAGTCTGCTTCATGCAGTCTTATCTAGTTCTGCAATTGGCTTTCAGGATGTCTAGTTTTCGCCATCGTGCCAATACCTTCCCCTTTTTACTGTCTCTCCTTACCAACTTGTTCCGATAGGCTCATTAACCTAGTAGTCATCATTTAGGAATCAGCCAACACTCAGTATGTGTCTGAGGACCCTATTTCAATTGTGCGTTAATACCCATCTACGACTACCTGGTTTATCTTAACTTAAATGTATTGTAACTCTGCTTGTTCTTTCTGAATCGCTTCGTTCCACTTCCTAGAAGTAGCCAGAAATGCCCGGGTATATGCTCTGAGGACTGAATCAGGTTGGACTGACAGCGACCACGTATACGTGGTTACAATATGTGCTCCAATAACTAGTTCTTGATTGAGAACCAATAACAGCACAGGCTGCCTGTGTCGACTCCCAGGGCGAACGCCAGGGCCGGAGTGGCATTTTTGTATATACAGGTTTGAACTCATGCCCTTTCTCTTCCTGAATATCATCTCTCTACTCAGTAGTCAATGGTGCCTAATACTTAGCCTTTTGGCACTCAGTAGAGGGTGGTTCATATTCGTTTGTGCAGTTGGTGATTCTGCCACTGTCAAAGTCTCTAGTAATAAGTTCCCTAGTTATTTCTTGACCAAACTGTCATGCAATCTTAGCGTCTTAACAGCTTTTTGCAATATCTGTCTGCATGGTTTCGATTTATGGAACAAAAAGGCATTCTTTACAAAAGAGCATTCCATCCATTAGCGTCCCTTGATTAGGCATTTCGATGCTGTCATCCCATACACCTTCCATTTCCTCTTTCTGGGGAGTGAATCAGGATCCTTATTTCCTCTTTCCATTACCCATTCCCAGAATTGCATATTAAATTTCTTGACTTCACACTTAGCAATTATTGCATTATACCTTAGCATTTGTACCACAGTGGAACTCGAGTGGGAGATAATAATGGTTTAGTCCAGATATTTATTCTTTGTGTCAGAATGTAGGAAGCATAAATGTTGTTGGGTTTGTTCCAACCATATGCCTAGGCTGCCAAAACCTTGTCTGGCTTGTTCGGTATCATCTAACTCCATAACCTTATGAAAGTTTCTTGCATCAATTATTTCCTTGATTATTTGCTCTATTCCATCTCCCGTATATACCTGAAAAAGGTTGTCAGCAGAGTTGCCTAGTAGTATCTAAACCTGCTGTCTATAGTCCACATCCACTACTCCAGCTCCAATGCAAATACTGAGCTTGACTGGCATTGCACCTCAGGGTGCGATGTAGGAATAAGTTCCAATTGTTAGTCCTAATGCTAATCCAATCCCTTGGAGTACTTGCCTTTTCCCAATTGCTATTTTGTTTTTGATACTGTATAGGTCCTAACTGGCGGCTAGCTTAGAACCTTATGTCTGGACTTTTGCTTCCTCTTGAAGTCTTTTAATCCTTATTGTCATTTAGCGTTCCTCTTGAGGCAACCTATTCTATAGCTGTTCTGAGTTTTACTTGCCCCAAAATACTGGAACTACTAGGTTTTGGGTATCCAGGTAGTTTACAACGCAATGAGATGGAAGTAGAGCCTACTTGGCATGGCTGTCTCACTCTTCTAGGCAGTGCTTTGGCCACCTGGCGAAGGAATCAGCTTTGACTCCTCTGGTTCCAGGTCGGTAAATGATTTTAAAATTAAAATCATTATGCTTTTGCGCCGAACTTATTATTCTAGCCGACCAGGGCTTGGTTGTAAGAAACTATTGTAGATTTTGATGATCAGTATATATGATCGATAGTTCATCCCTCCCTTCAAGATAGTGTAGATATTATTCTATGCAACCAATATTGCCAACAATTCCTTGTCCTGAATGTTGTAATTGTATTTAGCAGGTGTCAACCTTTACAAGTGGATAGCAACTAGATGTAGCTTTGTATCTAAGCATTGATAGGACACATCCTATGGCGTATTTGGTGGCATCTGTTTCCACTACTGTGTACCTGTTAGGATGGAAGTAACATAATATCAGGGCTGAGATTCATCTACGTTTAAGCTTCAGAAGCCCATATATTTGTCTATATGCCGAACAAAAGTGCTTATCGTTGCCCTTAAGCTAATATGACATTAGTGAATATAATGGTAGGAAAGGCTTCGTGGATGGTTGGTAGATGTTGGGCAGGCGCATAAATATTTGAATTTCCTTAACCAAGTAACGTGGATATCTGGGGTTGATAGATTCCAGTTTATGGTCGCTCATAGGGACTCCATCAACTATAACGATATCACTTAGGAACTTCAGTGATGTGACATGGAAGGTGCTCTCATAAGCGATATAGATAATTTGTATTATCGCACTATTTCCAAGACTTTCCCTACTAGTATGATATGATCCTTCTCAGATTTAGATTATATCAATATATCATCAGGTATACTACTACTCCTTCATGGAGGATCTCTTGCAGAATAATTGTCATTATTAACTGTATAGTGGCTGGTGAATTTACCAAAACAAATGCAAGGACTATATTTTTGTTTAAGAAGTATTATGTCCCTAAAGTAGTTTTCCTTTCATAAACTCTCCTTATACATGTTACACTCCTACTTATCGGTTGGCATAGTTACTGGACCACACCCAGCAGTGGCCCCCCAGGGTAAAGTTGTGGAATTCTCTCATAGACCGCAATACAGACTTTACAATATGGGGTATGGTGCCGTGTATCTAGAGTGTAGACCTGGCTTGATGCAACACGTAACGCTCAACCCTGTGAGGAATAAGGGCTAAATGGAAAAAATTGTAATATCTGAAGGTCCTATGTTCAACCCACATCAAGGAAATATTTTTTAATATTTGTTTTTATTATTTATTAATATTTAATGGAGAACAGTAAATGTTTGTGACTTTAAATTTAGTAGTGAAGGGTATACTAGACAAATATAGTATCATACCTATGATAGGTACCTTTCTTAACCTAAGTACCTCCAGTTGCCAAGTCACTGTTCAGGCGTATGGTATGATACTATACTTGTCTAGTATACCCTTCACAACTAAATTTAAAGTCACAAACATTTACTTTTCTCCATTAAATATTAATAAATAATAAAAACAAATATTAAAAAATATTTCCTTGATGTGGGTTGAACATAGGACCTTCAGATATTACAATTTTTACCATTTAGCCCTTATTCCTTTCAGGGTTGAGCGTTACGTGTTGCATCAAGCCAGGTCCACACTTTAGACGCACGGCACCATACTTAGTCTAAAAAGGTACCTTGGTACTTAGGTTGGTAGGGTAGCCATGGTAGGCATGGTAACCAAGAAGCATGGTTATTAAGGGTTACCTATTTAGGCCGGGTAACACACCCTGTGGGTTAGGCAAGGTAACCAGATAGGCAGGCTAACTAAAGACTCCTATGAAAATACGTTAAGAATTATAGTCACTGCGTGGTATCCTGCGTTTGCATAAACAAGTGTATCATAGTGATACGGACTGGTGTAAATAATAAATTAGTTACTATAGACCCCATGTTAATGCAAGGCAGGATTACGCGGACTTCTATAGTGATTTTAACCTTCATAGGAACTAGTTACGCTACCTGGAAGTCACTTACAAAATCGTCGACCTCAAGTTACAGTATTATAAGGTTACGCAAAATGCGGAACCTTACTGTAGCAACCCTGGCCTTCTGAGGGAGGGGTTGGAAGATACTACACTACCCTGCTGCTCCTATGGTCACAACTTGCAACGTGTTGGAAAGGGCAACAGATGTAAAAAGTGTAACAATTTTGTGTGATTGAAGGCGGTTGCGCTATACCTTATACGTCACTGCAATCCATTGGGAAAGATGTTGTCTGCATGATATGCGTTGGGGTTGCCGATGGTCAACCCGGGCAAGTTGCTAGTATTGAAATCAGGTGGTACTCTGGATGTACTCTAGGTACATAATATGCCTACGCGAGGTATAGGAGTATTTTAGAATAACTGTCTGAGTATCGCGGAGAAAAGCAAGATTGTCCTGATAAACCCTACTGTAAAAGGGTACTTAGTGCAAGAACTATACCACGACTAAGAGACATTACAACTGCACTCTGTGAACATGTTAGTCTTGTCACTGCTGAGGTGGTTAATAAACTATTGGCTATGGGTAGAGCCCATTCTAGCCAACACAGTCTGGCCACTAGGGGTAAAAGCTATGAGGTTTTTTGGACAGTTGAGGATTAGCTGATTAGACAAAATTATAGTAGTGCTTGAATAGACAAAAATATAATCTACCTAAAGTGTCTTAACTGCAAGAATGAGTCCCATGTCAGCTTCAGATTCTGCCACTGACAAGACTTCGATCTGAAAGGTTTTTCTATGCTGCAGAGATATTTGATATACATTGCAGATAACCAAATGGATTAGGTATTCTTCTTATCTGTACGATCCGCTGTGTTCTGAAGCTAATTGTGAGGATGTCGGTGTTGATAAACCCAGAGTGGAAAATTGTGGGCATTTTTGGTAAAAGTAGGTATTGGTGTCGATTGCCTTTATAATTCTACTTAAATGAACGCTATCATAACTGTATTGTGATAACTAACTATCCTCTCAAGAAGAACATGTTTTGAGTGAAGCTGTGGCTTAATGATATTATCTTTTAACATCTTGATTCAATTATATAAACCGTTACCTTCTGTGAGCTTTACTTTAAGTCTTTAGTGTGGTCACAACCTTGGAATCCATCTTCCTACAGGGTTCGCTCGTTACAGTATTTCCTTAAGCTCTTCGTTTAACTCTCATAGGAGAATTATTGCACATCGAGTCAAGTTTCATGACATTTACAAGTTCTCGTATCCTTGTCTGGAAGAGGTTGTCCAGCATGGAAAGTACTCAGTCTGAAATATTTCTTTCACCCTCGCAACAAAGTGCCATAACCTCTTGTTAGCCACTGATTCTTTACGATATGATTGGAGACCTTAGAGGCTTGGGGTGGGAATCGGTTAGTAGGTAGATTGAAGGGGCACATAACAAGGTATTTGAGGAATTTGAGATCATGATGGTCCCCCATCCTAGGGTACTTCTAACATCCAGTACCCACATGTGAGTGGAGGTGGTTGCTGAGTAGGTCCTGTAAGGGGTTGCTTTTGTACGTTTTACCTACTAAGTTTACATGCACTACAATCTACATGAAGTGAGTCTTTGATTTGCAGAAGGACAGTCCCTACTCGAATGCTTTATTGAAGACAACTAAGTCTATTTACAAGATAAGATTGTTAACAAGGCTATAGACTGCGTCAGGGAAGTACAGACAGCCTAAAGCCAGCAAGTCATGACATTGGAAGTGCTAAAGCGCCAGTTAGACTCCATCAAGTGGGCTGTGAATAAAGTAGTCAGGATTGTGTCTGAAAATTATGAGATTATGGATCAAGCTCCGCCCCTACCTTTTGTCTGTAGTGGACCCTTTAGCTTTACCCCACATATTACAAAGGTAATAGCGGATGTAGACTGGCAACAACCTCGCAAGCCAGGCGGAAGTGAAACCTTGACTCTAGGAGGAACTATTGGTTCCTCAAGGGTTTCCCAGTTTAGTTTTACACTTCTAGCCCTTCTAGCTAGCTGACCTTCTAGTCCATCTGGTATACGACAGAGGTCGTCCTGACTTGCCAGAGTAACAAAGGAAAAAAGACCTGTAAAACCAAAACTTACATAGTGGCTACTACCCTTTCAGTCTTGCCAACTACAGGGAACATCTTTTGGAAGCTGAACGATCCCCTGCTGGGCAGAGTCAACTGCTTTACCAGCCACCCAACAAAATCTAGTACCACTTGTCCACCAGAGAGTACCACAGTCTGCGGGAAAGCCATCTGGTAGTGCTTGGAGGACTGGCTTACCAGGAGCTGGGGGTGCAAAGGGCTACAGCATATTGTTCCCCTGCTTGTGCAATCGATGGAGGACCTACAGGGCATGTTTTCCACCACAATACTCTATGTACCATGGGCCCTGATGAACCACTGAAACATTCACCCTCAGGTCCGAAGTTAAAAAGAACCTTTGTTGTTTGTGTGGTTAGGAAGACCATACCATTCTTAGAGATTGTCCCCGCCTCCAAAAATTAGTTCAGAGGGGTGTGGATAACGTTCTTCCAGCCAGAGAACCCCCTACTACACCTTCTTCAGGTCAAGATCTATCGCAGCAGGAATCCAGTAGACCCAGTTCAGAGGATCACATTAGGGTTACGATAAACCTTTGGAACTACTTGGTGGAAAGACTGACTGAGGTCATGGTAAACAACCACATATGGGTGGAAATGTGGACGAAGTAGGAGAACAGATTGATTCTGACTCCCTGAGCATTAACGACCATTGCTCTTCCTCGCTTTCTGATCTCAGCCGATTTCTTGACTGAAGAAATTCCAGCGTGAATGAGACTAAGAAGCGATTGTATGATAGGTAATATCAAGGCTTGACAAACTAATTTCGGAACTTTAATGGGAAATCCCACAGTTAGCCTATGAAGCCGGAAAAGTTAGGGATTCAAGAGTGCAATGGGGACCCCAGTTGCATGCAGAGATTAATCCTAGATGCGGAGTTTAGCTTTGACTACTAGCAACACTGCAAGCTGTCGTATAAAGATAAGGTCTGCCTAATTATGTCACTTCTTGAAGCTGCTACAAAGTAATGTTATAATAGCATCCATGTGCACATCAGCCAGGATGCAGCTCTTGGGGCTTCAGTTACTGTCAACTCCAGCAATGGGTTATGTCCTTGAAAAGGTTTTCCTAAACGCCTGGAGGCCAGTTATGGCAGTCACTCAGACCGGGATCATGATCTTTGCGCATGGAATAAATTAGGCTTTAAGCCTGGTAAGGTTGATCAATTTGTTAATGAGCTCATTCACCTAGCTTGTCAATTGTATTATCATGAGATTGGTGTACAAGACAAAGGTCGCATTGGTATGAGTGCAGATTGGTAACATCCAGGAAGCTGAAAACTTCACATCATAAAGCATATATCTACTACCTCAACCGTTTGTGTAATACTGGCCCCTAACTTGAGGATGTAGCATCCTTCAACCCCACAGTTATTAAGGAAAAACTTAGTCCCCATGAGCAGTGTAACGGAATCCTACTTTGTTTCTTCTATTACTACTGACTTAATATTGGTTATTACTTATTTGGGTTTATACCTGATAAGCGCTACTATTTGGTTGCCCCTCCCTACTTGGTTAAGACTTCCAAACTGGTTATTCTTTCCTTGTTTTGCTTCTCACTACCCCTCCTTGCTTCTACCCATTTGGGTATCGCTATCCTCCTGGTATACCTACAGGATTTGTATAGTAGTAGCGATCTCTTGTTCCTTCCTGTTTGGAATCCATTACTTGTTTTGCTAGCTCCATCCTGTCGCTTTTAACCCTCTGTTGTTGGAATATGGTTACCTTGGTATGCTGCCCCTGTTAGCATATTTATTGGACAGCATGTTTGCGTATTTGTTTAGTTTTCCTAGCTACAATCTTTTGTATTTAAATATCCTGCAATCCCTTAAGGATTCGGACTCTCAAGCCTCACAGGACTGATATCTTTAATACTACAAGTTGAACAGTCACTCTATTATTTCCATACCTTTTACCTTGTCTATTGAAGACCTATCCATCGACGCTTCTCCCCCTATCCTAATAGTATCTTCAGACTCCCTTAGGGATTCTCAAGATACTTGGGAGTAGGTTACAAGCAGAGTGATAAAAGGTCTTCTAGCGTTAAGCAACTGTGAAAGCAGAAGTGATGTTCTAGTAGTCGCAATCTCAAAACCCAAGTGGCAATGGCCAACCCCTCCCTGGTCAAGAAACCATCAGACCATGAGGAAAAGTACCTGAACATCATGGTTACACGGACAATCAAGTGCTGCCGGCTAAAACAATGCTCTCAATATGGGACTTTGAATCACTTCTGGAGACTGTGTACCACTCCCCAACCAGTTGAACAGTGCATCAAATCAGCACGAAAGCCAACGGCTTAACAAGCTGCTCAAGCTACTTCCTCAGTGCCCAAACATCGACGCAATGAGCCTACTCCTGTTGCGAAAATGGTGATCAAGCTCTGTGGATCACCACTGATATTAGTGATTGATACTCATAGTAGTGAAATAGGTAAGCCATCTCAGTAGGATCCTAGTAACCAGCAAGCTGAGTACTGCTCTTCGCAATAAGGCTTAGAGGAAAAGGGTATAAAGGAAGGGAAATTAGGCTATGCGAGTCCCCTCCAGCATACAAGCAAAACATAGCTGCTTCTATATTACAAGGCAGGTTCGGGTCAGCTCTTTCTTTTGTATTGGGATTGGGAGGGTTTATTTCTTATATCCTTTGTTTATTACCTGACTTGGAGAAGACACATAGTGATTGTCTAGTTTCATATGATCTTGTTGCTTAATTATGTCAATCATGGAGGACCTAATTGTCAATTGTACGTTGTTTAGCAAGTTTGCCGGAGGAGGGTTGAGTACACAAAATCTCGCTGGTATGCTAGTAAACAACCAAAACTACACCGATTATAGGGTGATAGACTCCAGGATACAGAAGCTAACAAAACCTGTTGGCAAAGAAAGCCCGCTAAACGGGAGTGGCTATCTGGCACCTACCTGTCACGGACTAGGTTTATCCTCAAAAAAGGCTGTTTGAACTGGAATTTCAAAAATAGTGGAGTAGTAAATAAGCACATCTTCGCTTGGATAGTTGCGTTACAGCTCCCTGTATTTTGGATTTCAAGGGTCAAGAAGGCCCAGCCACCATGTATATGAAGGAAATTTACGACACCAATCTCTGATGCAAGTGGAAACCAACTCCCAGGTTCTGTGAATCAGGATAATAAGACGGTTAGAATGAAGATATTTGACCATGTGAATGAGAGGAGGTTTGAGCTTGCAGATATGCCTGATACTACGGTTGATGGGTAACTCCCAATCTCGTGTATAAATGACCACATTCACAATATTGACTGGGATAAGAGAACTCGGAAGTGGCATTCAGAATACTGCAAGTCAAACTGCCTTGTCAATAAGCGCAGTATGTAGTTCATCAGAACTGAAAAACTCTTAGCCAAGTATAGCAGTTAGGTATATTGTGTAGAGATGGTTAGCTATACGGTAGAAGACAGCAGAGACATTAGTGTCAGTCTTATCCTATAGTACAAGGACAATCCGGATATTTCCAGTCAAGAAAATATATCCTAATCTGGAAATATACCGTGTTTGTATACAAAATTGAACCACCGTCTGGGACCAAGCCACCATCAGGAGCAATATATCAACTCGCTAAGTGAGAGTTAGCCGTCTTGTACAACTATATCTGTGTAATGGAGAAACAAGTGAAGATAAGGTATTCTACGTCTCCTCCTGGTACCCCAAGCCTCTTTGTATCTAAGCCTCATGACACCTTATTGTTATACATTTCTTACCGTGGGCTCAACAAGATTAGTATTAAGAATAAGTATCCGTTGTGTTTGATGAATCAGCTTAGAGATTGCCTTAGGAAAACTACCGGATTCACCAAGCTCGATTGGAAGAAAGGCTATTATCTTATTCGGATGGCATTGGGTGAAGAAAGGAAAGCTGCATTGATGAGTCGTTATGCTCTATATGAATATACTGTAATACCTTTTGTGCTATGTAACGCACCAAGCATCTTCCCGAGTTTGATCAATAGTGTCTTAGGAGATATGCCTGATGCGACAGTAGTCGCTAATATATATGTCATCAAAATTTACTCATTAACAATAGCCGAACTTGTCTCATTGGTACCCCAGGTGATCGAAGGACTGTGTAAAGCATATCTTTGGGTTAGTATAAAGAAGTCCATATAGGTTCAAAGGGAAGTTATATTATTAAGCTCTAAGATATCTGGGCATGGAATATCCGTAACAACACGAAAGGTAGAGGAGATATAGGTGTGTAAAAGTCCATAGAATGTAACTAACATTCAATGGTTTTTGGGCTTTGAAAACTTATTCCAGCGATTCATAAATGGGTTTAGCAAAGTTGCGAAAGCATTAACGGATTTGACCAAAAATGACCTAAAATATGATTGCTTAGTTGCTTGCGAGCGTTTATTTGAACATCAAAAGGAATTGTTCACCACTGGTCTCATTCTGCTACCCTTTGATGGCTTTAGTCCAAATAAGTTATAAACGGAGGCTATTGATTTCACATTGGGAGCATTGCTCTCACAGCTGTATGATGACCAAGGGTGGAATCCTGTGGCCTATCACAGTCTGAAGTTCTTGCCTGCGGTAGTGAAATATGATGTTCATGATAAGTAGATGATGTCAATAGTGGCTGCATTAAAGTAAAGGAATCATCTTTTGGGCTTGGTGGAATACCAAATAGTGGTATATACAGATTAGAGGAATTTTGAGTACTTTGATAATACCAAGGTCTTAAACTGTAGGCACTACAGCTGGCCGGAGATCCTCACGCCTGGTAACTTCCAATTGGTTTACTGTGGAGGTCAGCAGAACGAAAAGGCACATGCGTTATCGCATCATAGGGACTAAAGCTAAGAAGGGTTAAGTAATATAGGACTAAAAACATATCTTCGTCACGGGTTATAAGATGTTCAACATAAACGTGACCTCCTGCATCCACCAATGCTTCAGACTGGCTAGGGATATCTATTGGAGTCGTCTAGGGTACAACCCCTTAATAGTACAGTTGAAAAGTAAGAAGCATACCTTGCTGTCCTTAAAGCGGTGGCAGAGAAGGACTTTGACACCCAGTTGGAGGTAGAAAAGGGTCGGGCACCTACAACAAATGATGGTATGTCCCAAAGGACGAGACCTCCAAGCGAAGAATCAGCAAGGCCTAACCTGATTAATGCCTTGCTGGACACTTGGTCACATAATAGCCCATGGCACAATTAAAAGCAAACTTCTATTGGCCCAATATCGAGAATCAGGTAATCGAATATGATCTTAACTATGAAGTCTTTCAATGAAGTAACACCTAAGGTACAATAGATTTGGCTAGCTCCAACAGGTTAAGATTCCCATGAAGCCATTGAGCGCAATAACAATAATCTTCATTGTGGCCTAACCGGTGTCAGAGGGCTATACAAAGAGATAGGTCACTGTGGATAGATTCTCCAAGATGGCTAACTCTACCCCATAGGCCACACGGGTGCCCATTAAATAACTTGTTCTTATTTTCCTGAGGGAAGTATGGCGATTGCCAGGGCTCCAAGATTCAATGATCTCTGACTAAGATACTCATTTCACATTTAAGTTTCAGATAAGTCTCATGCATTTACTATAAGTCAAACTCAATATCTCTACAGCATTCCACTAGGAGACCAATGGGCAAACAGAGATGGTTAAGCAGATACTGGAACAATTCCAGAGGAGTTATTCTTCTTAACAGCAAGACTATAGGGTTCCATTATTGGCACTACCGGAACAAGCATACCAGTTGTCAGTTCCGTAGTCTTCCATAGTCGCTCCCTTAGAGGTGAACTACATATTTGTCCCACGGACGAACTGGTCTGTGGCAGTATCTGAGCATCAAAGAAAACATCAAAACAGCTAGCTGGTGGTCAAGGATTGGGAAGGCACATGGGTGGAGATTAGAGAGACTTTGCAAATGGCACAGGAGCAGCAAAGGAAGTGGCATAACCAGAAGGGTCTACCATCTTCAGAGTACATCACCCTAGAAGATGTGGTCTAAAGTAGAGAATAGAAGGTCGACCGGCTTATCATTGACAGACGCAACATACAGACAAAGTGACCAAAGGAAATATTTAAGTATAAATGGTTCAGTCCCTTTGTAGTCAAGCGAAAAAAATATGATCACAATCATATTAACTGGAAGTCCCTGGATGATTGACAGTCTACCTAGTTTTGAATGTCTGACTTCATGAAGTTTATCTCAAAGACCGAATTTGCAGAAGCACCAAGGAGGTACCAGTCCAAGATATAGTACACTCAGAGGCATTCTATGTACTAGAAGCCATAGTTGACAGACAGTGGTATTGTAGTGCAAACACAGGGTTCCCCCTTGGTTTGTATATTACTTAGTCTTGTGGAAAGGGCATGGCGTTAAGGAAAACTCATGGAAAACTTTTAAGATGTAGGAAGAAACGGCCTTTGAGGCTTTGTCGCAGTTTCATAATCGTTTTCCTACTAAGACAAGGATAACCGAATATGATCAAGTACTCATGTGAGGTACTAGAATGAATAAAGACACGCGTCTGAAAGGAGTAAGTCAGAGGATAGACTTGTGGAAGATGGGAGTATAGTGATACTGCTACAAATCGGTTGGCATGGTCTACTGAACCTGAGCCCCACCTGAGACCAATGAAGGCATTGGCGAGGATTGATACCTTAGGCCAGAATAGTGAATTGACTACCTAAGGTTCTAAGGCATAGAAAGGTAGTTAAGTACTTAGTTTGGTAGGGGAACAAAGCTAAGCAGGGTAACCCGCTCTCTGGGTTAGAAAGGGTAACCATCTTGGCTGGAT
This sequence comes from Tuber calosporum, assembly GCA_003316355.1. NCBI lineage: Eukaryota > Fungi > Ascomycota > Pezizomycetes > Pezizales > Tuberaceae > Tuber > Tuber calosporum. Next base: position 58,011 of record QFET01012818.1, read on the forward strand.
AACAAAAGAGTTCTAGGAAAGCTTGTTAAGCATTATTAACGCCAGTGGGTGTGCTGCATTGGCATAACTAAGTCTATCATGCTGATACGGACCGGTGTAAACAATACAGTACTTACACCGGACCCACTCGTGATTCAAGGGAGTGTTACCCAGACTTCCGCGGAACTTTGCACCATGATAGGAACCAGTTAATCAATGTTTGAACTCATGAAAGAAATTGTGGAAGTCATGTTACCCTTTTCAATTGTTATGCAAAACGTGGGACCTTACTGGAGTCACCCAAGGGTTACCGAGACGTTTTTGCAAGGTCCAACAGCTCCCTGTGGTTCCCATATTCACCTCTTGCAACGGGTGGGATAGGGTGAGAGTTGCAAAATGCTTAACAAAACCGCGAGATTGAAAGCAGTGGCCTTATACTGTATGCATCACCAGCTTCCATCCCTCCAGATGCTGTCCGCAATATATCTATAGGGGTGAGCTACGGCCAACCCAGGCTAGTTGCTAATTGGACATCATGCGATACTGTGAGGGTACTCCAGGTACCCAATAGCCATATAGGAAGTGGGAAGGCCCTCAGAATAACTGTCAGAGTGTCGAGAGAGAATGGAAGTTTGTCCAGATAAACCCTACTAGTAACGGCAACTTACTGCACGATCTAGACCACTCCAGTGAGAAGTTACAACAGGACTCTATAAGCATTTTCGTCTTATCAAGACTGAGGTGGTTACTGAACCATTGGCTATGGGTAGCGCCCATTCTAACCAACACAATAGTGCCACTTACCTAGCGAACTATGGCCTGATTTCGCAAGTTGTTGATTGGCCAAGTAGACGAAAAGACTGAATCTCTTGTATAGACGAAAATGCAATCTGGCTACTCAGTCTTAACTAAGATAACGAGTCCCATGTCGACTTGAAAGTAAGCCACAGACAAGACTTCGATCTGAAAGGATTTTTTCTCCTGGAGACATAATTGAGATGCATGGCAGAAAACCAATTGGATAAGTGGACTCTCGTTATTCGAGCAATCTGCTGACCTCCAACCCTGACTCCCATTAACCCTTTCTTTGATTCTCCCTGACTGGGGAAGGGTTCTCCTTTATGGTCGGAGTAGAGATGGGGGTCGATAGCCATTTTAATTCTACTTGATGAACGTGATTGGCACTCTACTCTGATAATCAACTTAGCTCTGGATAAGAACAAAAATAGAGTGACTTCTGGCTTAACGATATTAAGTTCTATCATATTAATTCAATTATCGAAAACCTTATCCTTCTGGGAACCCTACTTAAGGTCTTTGGTGTGGTCGCAATCTTTTGATCCATCTTCCTACAGAATGGTCGGGTTTCAATACGAATAAGCTGGTAAGCTCCCTTAAGATCCAACTAGGTGAAAGTAGAGACTGATTCTGTTCAAATTATGTCTATTGGCACAATCTTATAGCATGAGTACGAAAATACAACACAGTATTAAGAGTATACTATGTGCACGCTTGTGTGAGGAGTATTGTAGTATGAAGGTAGATTGGTAGTAGTTCTTGTCCTTAATTAACTAAAACAAAGTAGGCGGCAACAAGCTATTTTTACAGGTGATTGTCCTCCTTGTACTCAGTAACAAATTACGGATAACATTGTAAGAAACATAAGTGCGAACATGGTTGACACTGAAAAACTACCTAGGAAATCCCAATAAAATATGTGTTATCTGAAGTGGGGTGCGCGAAATAAACGGAAACATAAAACATGATACATTACCGGTAAAATGTCACTATACATGGAAAGATTACCGAGAAATCCCGCACATAACATAAGAAATATACGCATTAATTCTCAAACATTATCATGAAATATAACTGAGAATATGATATACCGTAGCTGTAGTAATGTCCGTAGTTTCCCTGAGTAAACAAGAAATAACCAAGCATAGACTCAAACAATATTACCATAGGAAATATACATATGAAATGAATTGAAGAATTTCAACACTTCCTCTCATTATCTACAGCCCAACAATCTCATCCTCCATTCATGTGCCGTTTTCGCAAGTACCTTGGTACAAATGTAGGAAAGGTTTTCTGATAATTCAACCTATAGCAGCCAGAAAGAACCGTTATTGATCTCTTCTCGTATTTTGTGAAAATGGATATCGATATGTTTTATTTGTTCATTCAGTTGATGGTTGGTTGGCAGAAAACCTTCGCTGGTATTGTTGGCTTGTAAAGCGATCGGTATTGTAAGCCAGATGTCACTGAGACCTTTGATGTACCATTGGATTTTCATTTCTGCTAGGGACATAACTACATATTCCGCTTCCGTAGTAGATGTTGCAAACGAGGCTTGCTTCTTGGACCGCCAGGATATACAAGCCTTGGTAAGGAGAATAACATAGCCTGAGAAGGAAGGGCGGGAATCGAGACAAGCTGCAAAGTCCGCATCCACATAGGTGTTCATAGCGTTTAGAGTTGTACAAGGGTAGAAGAGTCCAATGTCTGTTGTAACGTGAATGTACCGAAGGACGTATTTAGCCGCTTTTAGGTGGATTTTGGTCGTCCAGCAAGAAATTTGTGAGGATAAAGATATTGTATATGGTAGATCGGGTCTGTAACCAGTCGTCAGGCATATAAGTGATCCTATTATTGATTGGTATATAGAAATGTCCGGTATCTGTTTATCCACTGTCCCTTTCCGTGGTTGAAAGCCTTTGGCTAAGGAGGAAGAGACTGGCCGTGAGTTTTCAATTCCATATCGCTAGACGACTGACTTGGTGTATCGTTGCTAGGTAAGATGTATCCTGTCTGTTGTATAGGTGATGTGTAGGACAAGTAGGAAAGTAGCTTCCCCTAAGTCTATGATCTGAAATGCCGTTTTCAGGTCTTCTATGAGAGAAGTAACTAGTGTAGTGTTGGCCTAGTAATAGGGATGTCTTCAACGTAAACCGATATGTATATGTCGTGTTTACCATCCACAAACATGCATGGGTCAAGGGCGGATGTCGCAAAACCTTTGGATGTTAAGTATCTAGCGAGGAGAGTGTACCCTTCGTTCGCAGATTGCTTAAGTCCATAGAGACATCGCTTAAATCGCCATACTTTGTCCCCATTACCGAACCCATGTCACGGTCGCATATAGACTTCTTCTTTCAGCTCACCAGGAAGGAATGCAGATTTGACATCGAATTGGCGTAGTCGCCATTTGTTTTTAGCACATATGGCAAGGAGGAAGTGGAGTGATTCATATCAGATTACCCGAGCGCCAGTATCCCCAAAGTCAAAAGCCGGTACTTGTGAGAATCCGTTGTCAACAGCCCTTGCACGGTACCTATCAAATGTCCCATCAGCATTTCGCTTAGTAGTAAAGACCCTTTTAGTATCAATAACCTTGCGTCCTGTAGGTTTATCTACTTCATCCAAAGTACCACTTTTCTCTTGTACCTTTATTTCCTCGTCCATTGCGTGGGTCCTTTGTTCCTTAAGCAAGCTGTTCAGGCATGGGTATAGGTCTTAGGATCCACGTCACATGGTACAGGGGCATATCTTGTAAAGTACTGTGGTGGGCGAACGGTTCTGCCAGATCTGGTCCTTATCTCAGGAGGATTTTCTGGTTTTACTTTCTGTTTAGGAGGTTCCGGTGTTGCTTCAGGAGTTTGGGCACAGTCATAATATTCTGGATGTTTAGGCGGTATAGGTAAATCTACTTCAATGGTTGATTTGTCATTTGCTTCCTGTGGCAGAGGTTTGCTGGGTGGCAGTGCTCTTTGGTAGGATGGTGGGTAGACTGTTGCAAAGGTATCCGATGAGGGTGCAGGTTACTTAGGATCAAGAGGTAGTATAGTCTTGGTTGTCCAGTGGAGCTGACGCATTTCTGAGAACTTGTGCAATGATGGTATGTTTATACAGTACATCTTGCTGGAGGAAGTATATCCAACTAGGTATCCTGCTATGGCCCAGGGCTGTAACTTTGTTCCTGGTTTTCTGGTCTCCTCAGTTATATGAACAAAGCATTTGGTCCCGTAGGGGTGTAGGTGGTGCAATAACGGCTTCATGTTGTAGAGAGAATCTTAGGGCATTAATTTTCCTATAGATCGGTTAGGCAGGATGTTCCGGAGGTATACAGCTGTTCTACCTACTTCGGCCTATAAACGCGGTGTAAGACCTGGTAATATCCTGCGTGTAGATGTGATAATGGTCCTATCGTACCGTTTGGCAACGCCATTAGATTCATGAGGGTATAGAGGTATTTTGTGATGTATGATCCCCTATTTTTAAAACTTGGCTCTGATATCTTTGTTGACATATTCTCCTCCAATATCAGTCCTGAATCGCTTAATAGTAGCGGTGTCCTGGGTGTGTCATGCTTTAATGAATTGGTTGAATACTTTATCGGTGTCGGATTTGGCTTTAAGAGGGTAAATCCAGGTGTACCGTATACAATTATGAATAAAGGTGACATAGTACCAGGAGTTTCCGAAGGAAGGGCTGGAGAATTTTCCACTAAGATTAGAGTGGATTAAATTATAGGGTTTTTCACATCTTTTGTCTGTAGATTCGGGTTTGCGTTTTGTTGATTTGGACGTAATGCAGGTTTCCACTCCCAGTGTTTCGGAACTTCGGGGATAGTTGGATTGTCTGAGTAGTTGGTACTTTTGAGGTGGGATGGTGAATGATGTCTGAAGGCTTCATGCCATTGTTGGTAAGTCATCTTGTTTGCCACTACTTTCTCTTCTTGCACAACATAATCTTGACCATCAAGCTTTCCCCATATCACTCCTCTTTTGTTCTCCCAGTATACAAACATATCCGCCACTTTTCTAGGCAAAGAAAAACCATTACCCAAAGAAACAATAGCGGGCCAGGAGAACAAGTTACTTTGACCGAACTTTGGAACCCAGAAAACATGTCCTATGAATACAGTGGCTAGATGACCGTTTGAAGTTTTGGCCATGAGCTTGACAGTTTCTTGGCCACATGATTCTAATACCGAATCATCACCCAACTTAACAGTCCCTGTACTTGGTTCAAAGTTTATAAGAAGGTCTAGGTACTTGTCATGTGTGAGCAGGTGCCTGTGTCGGTGATCCAGTTGTGTGGGTGATGATTCTTTTGCGTAGAGAGGAGGGATGTGGATGTACTGACCGGTTCAGATATTTCTCCTTTGCCGATCTTTGCTAAACTAACACCTTTCTTACCTTCTTCTTTTGGTTGTCGCCCTAGAGTTTATTACACTGATTCCAGGTATGTCCCTCAGCGCGAGCAGTGGGGTAATGGATTTTGCAGTAGGTACATTCCTTTGGTGTGGCCGCAGGTCTCTGGGGAGGTTCCCTTCCTTTGCGTTTCACAAGGCGCTTTTATATGCTTTATCGTCCTTTAAGGCTAACCGAAGGTCTACGTCCAACAACTTGTTGTAGACATGGTCGTAGGTAATGTGCTCCTTGGTTTGGAGGTTGTCGACAATGTTACTCATCGACTCGGGAAGGGAGCAGAGAAGAACTGCTGTTTTGGCTTCTGGTGACTTGAATACCGATTTGAATACAAGTGGTAGAGCATATTGGTCGTCAGCTGAGGAGGAGGAGCAACAGTGTTGCATTCGATTCCAGAGCGTATCGTACTTGTTGATATAGTAAGCAATAGGTGCAGAGGTATCGTCCTTGGTATCGAGGACAGCATTGAGTTGTTCGAAGAAGGATGTGGTCTTTTCTCTAGCAAATTTATCTTGAAACGCATTCCAGATGGCAGGAGGTGTTTTGTAGGTGGCCAACATAATAAGCCATTGGGGGTCAATCGTTTCAAGGAAGTAGGCCGATGCTCATTGGTATCGATCCCGCAATTCATCTAATCTCACTGAGTTATTATTTCCATCCTCGTCCTCTACTTCCTCCGGTAGAGTTTCCTTTTCCGTTACTATGTCCCAGCAATTATATAAAGTAAGGACATATTCCCTGATATCTCGCCACGTCCGGTAGTTGTCTGGGCCAGTGAGCTTTGGGATAGAGTTCAATTTGTAACTTTGTGCCCAACTATATCTGGAGTTGCTGGAATAAGATCAGGGGTTTGGTGCAGGAGTTTCTGGAGGAGGAACTGTCATTTCTGCTGTGGCCATTTTTCCTTGCTAAAGGCAAAGTGACACTGGTTGCTAAGTACCGGTACTTTACTTTCCACATGTGAGTGGATGCAGCTAGAAAATTGCACTTTCCGTAAGAAGTCAGATTTAGTGAGGGAGGAAAACTCGGACTTTAGCAAGGAGTGCCAAGACTGTTTCATATCGATTTGCCAAGAATGTTTCGTTTCGCAAAAGATGTTTCGTTGCGACAGATGTTTTGTAGCGTGTTTCGTTTCCAAGGATCTTTCGGTTGGAGTGAAAATGTTTTGATGTTATACTTAATGTTTTCGGTGAAAGAGGTTTGTTTCCTTTAGGAAGGAATTTGTTTCGTGGTGAAAGAGGATCGCGTGTAAGAGTAAGTCTTATAGCTATAGATGTACCAGGCTCATAACCTGTTCAAAATATGTTTATTGGCACAATCTTATAGCATGAGTACGAAAATACAATACAGTATTAAGAGTATACTATGTGCACGCTTGTGTGAGGAGTAATGTAGTATGAAGGTAGATTGGTAGTAGTTCTTGTCCTTAATTAACTAAAATAAAGTAGGCGGCAACAAGCTATTTATACAGGTGCGTGACCTCCTTGTACTCTATAACAAAATTGTGAAAACATTGCCAGAAACATAAGTGCGAACATGTTTGACCCTGAAAAACTACCAAGGAAATCCCAATAAAATATGCGTAATCTGAAGTGGTGTGTGCGAAATAAACAGAAAGATAACACATGATACATGACCGGTAAACGGTCACTATACATGGAAAGATAACCACGAAATCCCGCACATAACATCAGAAATATAGGCATTAATTCTCAAACATTATCATGAAATATAACCGAGAATATGATATACCCTTGTGGTAGTAATGTCAATAGTTTCCCTGAGTAAACTTGAAATAACCAAGTAGAGACATAAACAATATTACAATAGGAAATATACATATAAAACTAATTGAAGAATTTCAACAGTTTCAACACAGTTGTGTAGTTTTGTTTTAACAGGAAGTGAATATTTGTTGTGATAGTAACTGTATTTAGCCCTTGGTATTGAACTACCAACTGGAGTCATCTGACTTGTTTTGGCTCAAACAGTATTGCTACTTCAGCCTTGGATTTGCTCTTGGATATTTTACCTTGGTTTAACATCTCATACAAATATGTTTGTAGAGTTCATAAATATTTTTCTCAAAGGGGGTAGATTGGTCCCCACAGTGGTTGAATATTGGCTTTGAGGTCAATGGCATGGTGGAAATTGTGATTTGTATGTACTTTCCCTACTCTTGATAGCCGAAACAGATGCATTTAGTTATGGTATTACATTGGTAGTGTGTCGAATATTACTTTTCCCTTATCATATACTCTGGTAAATCCTTCCCCAATTTTGCTTCCTGATCTTCCAGAACTAGGTAATCCCACTTGTTTGATCTACCTTGATCCTGATTTAAGAGATAAAGCTGAAATCTAGGAGCCTCAAAACTCCTGCCTTCTGGGTCTTGGATTTTGTTTAAGGCATGTTCCTCATTCCTGAACTCAAATGGAATTATTATTCCATAATATCCCATACCTGCGATTTCACATACTATTTTGTAAGTTGCCGGCTTTGGCATATATCTAGTTACAGGAGAAGGGTAAAATCCACACCAGTAGAGAATTTACTTCCTGGAAAACCTAACACAGGGATAGGAATTTGGCAAAGTTTTTAAGGAATTCTTAATTCCTAGATTAAATTTTCATGTATAACAAAAATGTTGGATCCTAAGTCTAACAAGACCCTTATACGATATCGTTTGCAGTAAACATTGTTGTGTGCAGTTCCTTACAGATATTGGCACTGTTTGAGCCCCTCATGTTTGAGCATTAAACACTTCTGTGACTGGTATTTGGTTGGTATTCCAAGCTTTGAAGTCCTTATATTTGTGTAGCTTGATTGTACCTACAATGCCAGCATTATTTAGACCATAGAGGTCTCCTCAGACCAATTAAACAAATTTTCAATTATTAAGATTCCTGGCAGCCTATTACAAGCAGACTTTGCCTCCTGTTATGGGCTCTCAAAAAATTAAAACCCTCATTCATACCCAGAAACTGGTAAAACGCCGTAATAATTCAATAAAGAAATATATACTTCTCTCACTTCCTACTAGACTAACTTCCCAAAGGAGTAATAATTTTAGAAAATATATTATATTTCCTAAAAAAGTATTGAATTCCCAAAATAGTAACCATTTCCGAATATGGAATATCTGATCCCATTGTGGAAATAATTGCACATGATATTGTCACCAACTATCTCAATAAAGTCGTCACACCACTCCTCCTTATAACTTGTCTATATGTGATCTAGTGGGAGAGTTGGGTTTGCCCCCCGTATCAAGCACTACAGTCATGCGTTGAATCCTCACTGAGGGTAGAATCAACAGGTACCAGAATGAGGGTTCCCTGATTTTGGGTGTCAGCAAGGCTCTCTGTAATGATTCTACAGCTTCAACCTTCCAAGAACTATTGTTTTGCCTATTCTAGTTTGTCGATTTTGTTGCAAATATCAGTACCACAGATCGGAGGCCATGGTGGGTCAAGTAAACAGTTTTACAGAAACCTTTGACATTCCTTCCCCCTTATTTCCTCATCCCCCAGGCCAAAGATCTATCGTATATTTCGATTGAAGTAGCTAAAGTCTTAGTACATCAAATACCCAATCCTCATTGCTGTGTATGCCATTAGGATATTTGCATTTCCGATAATTCGCCTAACCAAGGTGACTGTTCACTGTGGATGTGGTTGACCCTTGGTTGGGCTTTACTAATTGTAAGGCTTGCCATCAGTTGTTTGGGAGAGAATTTTGGTTTGTACATTGTTGTTTGCTTAGTGAAGGCTTTTGCCACGACGAATTACATATGACATATTCAATAGGTGTAGTTATTGAGGCCAGAATGTGTGCAACCATTTTCCATCCTTCGATTCTCCCCAACATCTTGAGGGATTCCATCATCCGTATTCTTTCACTCAGTATGCACATCTTTGTTGTTCCCCACTATCTTCTCGTTTGGGTTTGCCTTAGTTTTCTTTCATCATGAGTGGTTGTTTCGTTATTTTTAATCCATGTATCCTTGTTGGATATTGACCCCCTACATTGTGTAATCGCTGTTTTGCTTAGATTATCAACAGGACATGGGTTCTCCTTAGGATAGTTTCCTCCACTCCTGAAATTCTTCCTCTTAACTACTAACTTCCTGTATGGTTTCTATCCATTCCTTATCTGAAGAGACCTTTGGATGAGATAACCTGCAAAGAATATCTTCCAGAAGCTTGCTCCCCACCTGTACCTTCCAACTAATTGGTTTGAGACAAGCCTTGATATTAAAGTTTTCGAGCAGAAAAAGATAAGAGTTTTTTTTCACGGGTTGATGCCTTTAGATATTTGTTCTAGGGCTAATCATTCTTCCTCAATGGCAATCTATCGCTTCATAATGTCTTGTTGAAAGTTATCCTACGTTCAATAGTGTAGGTTCCAAGTATATCACCCATATCTAGCAATCACTCTCCGGTATTTCTCCAAGAAGGTTGTCACTTTGTACTACTTTGTTCCTCTTTTTTTCCACAAGGCAAACAATATTCGATGTAGACAAGTTTCAGACTTTCTACGCTTGTGTTATATGTTATCCAATTCGGTAGTATTAAATTGTCGCGGCCATGCTTGTATATAGAGAGTTAGTGAACTATCAGGCAAGCTCTGTTATGATACTTGTTAAAACAGGATAAAACTTCTTAATAGCAGAAAGAAAGTCTTTTTCTTAATAACTTGATATATTCTTTAGGGCTCTTCACCTTTGCTTGAAGATCACTTAAATACAGGGTTTTTAATTTTTTGATTTTATCATATATTTGCTATTAACATACAGGAACCTGCATGGAACATTAGTTATGGCATAAAGGAAACGTTAATTCCAAACGTGTAAAACAAAAGAAATAATAACACAAGTTCTCACTTAGTAATGACTATACCATCACTGTGCCCAACAATTGCGACTAATTCAAAAAGTATACCATGAAAAGAAATGAAAAGAAATCATAACTACAAGGAGAGTTAAAGCAGGGAAGCAAAAGTGCATAGCCAGAGTCAAAGTCAGAGGAGAATGTGGCAACGGTAGAAAAAACTGCAGGCATGGAGGGTCAGAGGTTCGCTCGAGTGGCGCGGATGTTGCAGGTGAGACCTAGGATTATATCTAGGTCGGCCCAAAATGGAGAGCCATGATTAATCGAGGACAGCTTCGGAAGGTGAAGCTGGAATTCTAGGGACTTGCAAGGGCAGTGGAGAATTGCATGCTCATGGTTACATCCACTGAGTCGCAGGAAGAACAGGTTGGTGAGGAATCGGTATCGCTCTATGAGGGTTGCATAGCAAGAAAACTCTTGCCAGCATGCATCTGGTGTATTCTCTAAGCTGTAAAGCAGTCGAGGCCCTGGAAGGCATGTTGGCGGAAGGATGGCTAATACTGGTAGTAAGGGTGGGGTGGGGACAGGAGTGTCCTATCATTGAGGAGGTCATTTCTACAGTATTGATTGTTCAGATTATAGGAGACGGCATCTGGAATTGGAGCTGGTGGGGCTAGGACTGTGCCCTGTAGGAGGTGGGAATTTATCTGTGGGAGTTTGAAGCCGGCCTGTGTCACCTGGATCAAGTGGGAGTACATCCTATCGATGAGGTGGTGAGAGCGGACGGCGGGAAAGTGTCTTAGGTGGTCCCTGCCGAGGGGGATATGGTTGGCCCTAAGGCAGAGAAGGAGGTGGTGAGAGGTGTCTCCTGCCCTAAAGTTGGATAAAGTTGAAATTAAGGGAGGCAGCCGGGCTGCAGCCAGGTTGAAATCAGGATGGGAGCAGGCAAGCTGAACTAAGGCCATTTTGCGGCGATGGTGGAGTAGCATGTGGAGAGGTGGGAGGCAAGTCTCACAGGGTAGGATGGATACCGGAGACGATGAGAAGCGGTTGGTGACCCTCCGTTGGACCTTGCTTCAAAAGACTTCCATTTTCCCTATCATTGCAGCTTTAGGGATGAGCAGGTCAGTTCTGTTACTGAGGATTGGTAGGAGCAGGCCGAAGGCCAGTCTGAAGTTCAGGTAGGGGACTATTCCAATACCCGGAGGAGAGAGTTGCCAGAAGAGACCAAAGGCCCCATGTGCAAGAGCTAGCCTCTTAAGGAAATGAGTAGAGGTTTACATTAAGGGTGAGAACTAGTATCCTAGCCTTCGAACTATGGAAGAAGGGTGGAAGAGACTCCTGCCTGGAGAGATAGGAGCCAGGTAGGAGGGAGTGCAATCCCTTGTAGTACGCTAGTGGATGAGGTCAGTTTTAGGAATGGAGAAGGACACCCCAAGAGGGGTGGCCTTCCTGCAATGGTAGGTGAAGTAATGTGGGAAAAGATGTATGTTCCTCTGGAATAACCAAGAAGAACAGTGACTATGAAATCATCAACATAAGAAAACATAATCCCCTTGGGAATAGACAAGTGCAGTGAAGATATATAAATTAAAAATAACAAAGGAGAGATTGGGGAGCCTTGGGGATAACCAACTTAAAAAGGCAAGAAAATATTAGAAGAGCCTTGAAAGATCAGGCAGTATTTGCGGTCAGTGAAAAATGAATGAACCTCAGAATCCATTTAAGGTGATATGCCTTTGGCATGGAGTAGGGAAGATAAACAACTACAGGAAATCTTATTAAAGCCTCCTTTGATGTCTAGGAAGAGGGTAGATATCTTGGAGCCTGCACGCAGTAGTATGCTGACTTAGTGTGTAAGGGCAGCGCTTGTATCAAAGGTGTTAAGTCCAAGAAATGAGCAGCATTGGTTTGGGTGCATAAGGCCCACGATGCGGGACAATAGTGTTAGTTGGGTTACCATTATCCTTTACAGACACTTGGATATGTTTACTAGGTGAACCATGACTCGAAAGAAGGCGGGCGAGTTGTAGTCAGATTTGCCAGGCATTGAGAGGACACTGAAGTTGGCTCTTTTAAGAGAGAGGGGACCAAGGAGGGAGGTAGAGAAGGTGGGGTAGATAATGTTTATCCGCTTCCTTATGCCGTAGGGGATAAGGTCAGGCCCGGGGCCTGAGGTGTTGGAGGACTTGCCAAGGGCAAGGGAGACTTCCTGTTTCCTATATGACAGGAAATCCACAAAAGGTCACAGGATAGACGGCGAGGATTACAGGTTATTTAATTCGAAGAAATAATGCAAATGGGTGGTGTTGACTTCTACTGGTGTCCTGGCATTGGGAAAAGGTGGGGACCAGGCAGTCGGGTGTCCGCTAACGATCCGGCAGGCAGCCCACACTCGTTTGAAGTCCACGGAGTCAAGTAATGACTTGGAGTGTGATGCCTTTACCCTTTTAATGGCCTTGAAATATACATGGCCGGAGTCATGGGAACTGTCAAAGAGGATGGTGGAGGGGGACATGCGTAATAACGTTGCCTCTATGCTGAAAGCTTGGCGGAGCTGTAATAGCTTAGTGGTCCACCACGGCTTTGACCTGAAGCAGGGACACTAGTTTGGTGTATTTAGGGCTAGGTGGGAAGTAATGGAGCCCAGGTGGCGGTCGAACCAAGCAGTGAGTAAGGTTGAGGTCAGGGGAGGGGGAGGTGGTGGGACCGATAGATCCTTGATAACCGGAGAGAGTGTGTGCTACTCGGTTGTGGTCCAGTCAAGGGTGGGGTCAGGCTGGCGTAGAATGGGCTTGGAGAGGGTTATTGTGATTGGGACATGGTCAGAGCCAGTCAGTGGGATGGTGGGACCCTGGACCTAACAAAGCGGGCAAGGGAGGGATTTGCGAAGGCAAGGTCAAAGACTCCAGGTCTAGAGGTGCTATCAAAGGGTCACCTAGTAAATACACCTTGTGAATTTAAATGTGAGTAGCCTAGCTTGGCGGCACTATCAAAATATGGGAAAGAGAGATTAAATTGAGTATAAGAAAGGACCCATAGAGGGTCAGGCAGAGGATGATGAAGGATCAAATCCCTAAACAGCAGGGAGGGGAAAGCATATTCCCTTAATAAGGACGGTAGGGTGATCATGCAGAAGTGGGATGAGCATGCGGTGGTGGATTCTACTTTGTAAACACGAAAAACCTGATGAGCTGTACTAAACAGGCTTGATCAGAAGTGAATGTCAATTGCTATAAAGTCCTGAGAGTCGAAAAAAAACTGTTAGCAGTGGAAAAATTTGCATCAAATCAAGGAGAGCATAACCGGCAGCCCTAGGTTTGGCAGCGTTAGTATATGGTTGGGAAAAACATTTATAAGGGGAAAATATTGATAGTCGCACCTTGAAGACCAAAGGATCCTGCAGTGTGGCCAAGTATGGCGGGGTGGGCATATCCTTAAAGGTATTGAAGAAGGAAAGAAACACATTCCAACTCCCAAGGCGGTTGTGCTGAAAGGGGGTGAGGGCAGTGCCAGGCGCATGTGTCAGGGAAGGGGGTTCTAATGCCGGACTCATTGCCTGGGTTAGGCTGTAGGGCCCGGTAGGAGAGGGAAACCTGAAAGCGAGGTGAGGACTGGTGAAACAGATTTGGGGCCAGGGTCAGCTGAAGTGCCATTTGGTGCGACTGGCTGTCGGGGGGTTGTAAGATCCGTGGCGGCGGAGGTAGGGGAAGGAGTCCTGGGTGTGTCGGGTAGGGTGAGTGCATCTAGTCCATGACATCAGAGCAACCTTGTACACCCTCAGTTTCAGAGGGGGCGTCATCATCATTGGGAGGGATGGGGCGGGATGAGCATGAACAATCTGTGTCAGTTTGAGCTCCGGCATACCTAGATAACATCATATATGAGGCGGGACAACAACCAGTTACAGTCTTGGTGTTCCCGCCCTGGGGGCATGTTGGTTTAGGGTAGCGGTGCGCCACTCGTGTATGTGCCTGAGTAAACAGTGTGCAGGAGAGGCAGTGGCTTTGCACATGAGAGAGGGGCGGCCGTGAAGTAAAGACTTCCGGCATTTTATAAACTTCCCAAAGTAGTAGGACTTTTCAACTTTGCACAAACGGGCGAAGAGGGGGATGGTGTAGCCAAGCCTATTGACATCATCAGGGGCCACTGTGAATACTACAGACGTAATGGTCTTTATAGTTTCAATGCCGGGGTCCGTTTGGAGAAATCGTGTAGAGTAGATGACGACGTAAGTTGCATTGCGAACTGACTCAGAGAGGGCAGGGAAGAGGTCTGCTTGATCCAACAGGAGGTAGGCTATAGGTAGGCTAAGGATTGCCAATTGGACTTCGTTTGGGGGGTGGCGGAAGGGGCTGTAAGGGTTGTATCCTCCTGGGAAATGATTGGTTAAGACAGTTAGTCTTAGCTTCATAGTAGGTTGAATAAGAAGTGGATGCTGAGAATGGTTGGTGCCAAGGAGGGTGAGTGAACCTTTAGGATTAACAGATGCGGAGCATCTGAGGGGAAAAGGGCACTAGGCCTGCCTCAGGACGGTAGCTATCAGGTCGGGGGCGCTGGCTGCCATCCATTCAACTTTTGCATGTGGCGCAGGTGAGGTGACAGGGGTGCATAATGTGCTGTCGGCGTAGGGCAATGGTGGCGGTCCTGGAGACTGAGGCCTGATGTCATTGGACACTGCGACTTGTTCCGGAGGGAAGGGCTTCTTCCCTTTTCTTTTAGTTCCTGGTATAGAGGACGGTTCTGCTGCGATTGCAGCAACGGACTTATTGGCCCGGCGGGAGTGGGTACGGCCAGGTTGGATGTTGCAGGATAAGGGTCGTGAGAGAAACTCAGTCAGGGAGGGGTATTTGCCAGCCCTGTACTTTTGGGCTTCCCTGGAGCGCGGATGGCAGACTGCATGTGCGGCAGAGTTGCCATAGCCCTGTTTTTTAACTATGTCATTTCAGTGAGGGTAGGGATTTGGGCCTAAATTAGCATCTTGTGCTGGTTGGGGTTCATGGTTGGGGAGAGTACTAGGTCAAGCTGGTGAGGGGCCAGAAGGAACTGGGGGATGTGGAGGGGGATGCCTGGCAGTGGCTCCTCTCATGACACGAAGGGAGAGGTCTCTGACTTTGGCCAGGAGGGGTGCAATAGTGGGAGGGACTGCAGTAGAGGGAGGGGCTAAGGTGCAGATAGTAGAGGAGATCTCATCCACACGCATGATCAGTGTGTCAAGGCGGCTAACTACCTTATTGATTCTGGAAAGGGCGGTGCACATGTGTGGAATGATGGTGTCCTCCAAATTAGAAAGGTTGTCGAGGAGGGAGTTGACTAACGCAGTGAAGGATTCATAGGAGATGCTAAGGTTGGTTACCATAGCATCCAGGAGGTTATAGGTTGTGATAAGGTAGTCAGGGAAGGGTCCTGGGGTGCGGGCACAGGAGGAGTGGGCTGAGTATGAGGATATGCGGTATTTGGTACGCGAGGCTGACTTTGAGGGGCCAGGGGAAGTGGTAGCCATCACTGTTTCACAGGGAGTGGGGCTGTGTCGCTCAAGAGTGAAGGTTAAGCGATGGGGAAGATTTGGTGTGTCATGGCCATTGCCACATAAACAAACGAAGTTTTCAATAACCAAAAAGGGCAAGAATTTGGACCGTGATATTACAAACCTATGACTAGTTTGCGGAGAAGGCACACTATGTCTTGCAACTACAATAGGTAATGATTTGCATCGTTCGCCTTACCTCTCTCAAGGTGTCTTTGCTTTATATCACCTATGTGAAAGCTGAGTACACTCACCCCTAGCCCTTGCAACTGGTTGTTAGCGATATCCCACTTGATCACCTTTCGGTCAATAATTGTGGATAGATATTCGTAATAAGAATAAACTATGATTTGAACTAAAATTTTGAATTAAGATAGGAAGTAACTTAGGTTGTTGCGTGAAGAGCTATCTAGCTGCTTTTTTTATTTTTATTTTTATTATATCATATATTCGTTGTAAAGGTACAAGAACTTGCATGTAGCACTAGCTATGGTATAAACAAAACATTAATCCCAAAAACCAAAATCAAAGGTAACCATCGGCACATAAAAGCTCAAACGGCGCAGGTAACTCTCCATACACCATGTACGGTAAACTGAAGTAAGGAAAAACGAGTCAAGGAAACACACAGAAACCAAGCCTTCAAGTAAGGAATAAACCCAAGGTTCTATGTACATTGGGAGGAAAAAAGAACCCGGGCAGGAGACCCTGGGGGGGTGGGAGCGACAAAAGGAGGCGGTGAAGAGGGTGGCGACAGTAGCATTTCGTGGGGAAAGCCACCCTGCCTCTCACATGTATAGGAGACCAGGTTGCGGATGAGTAGTATGGAGGACCAAATGGGTCGGTCAGACCTATCCCCATAACGTCTTGGAGGTAGCGCCAGCGGGCATTGGCAGTGGGCGAGCAGGAGAGGATGGCATGTTAGAAGTCTTCATGATAGTCCCAGCATCGTGGACAGAGGTTGGGCTCCGCAATGGAGGCCCATGAGGTATGGAGGGCCAGGTAGCTATTGTAGGCACGAACCTGATCAATCCGGCCCACTATGAATTTACCCAGGCCTATAGAGGGATGTGGGGGCAGGGTCAGTTTATAGGGGTTGTAAGGTGGGTGATGATAGGCATCTCACCTGTCATTGATAAGGGGCTGGTGGGCCCGCCTCCTAAGGCCGGTGTAGGCGGCCCGCATGGCTCGAAGAGAGGGGAGAGGAAGACAGAGGGGTGCGAGATCTGTGTGTGATATAGGAACAAAGGAGAAGGATCCCAAGATGGGGAGGATAAGGTGGGCTATCGAGACCAGAGGGAGGTGTGTGCACACCGGCGGTGAGGGAGGAGCAGATTTCCATTGCAGAAGGTTGACATTGGATTGGAGACATCGAGCGACGTGACGCCATCAGTGAGGAGTGCGGGATTCAAGGAGTGGGGGAAAGTGCAGGGGGAGCCGCCCTGCGGCAGGGTTGTTGGTGGGGGAGGCGCACACTAGTCGGAGTGCAGCTAGCATACGCCAGTAGGCGCATAGGAGGGCAATAGGCCGGAGGCAGCTCTCGTGGGAGAGGCCAGAGACTCTGGTCGAGTGGTAGCGGTTGGTAACTTATATCTGGATCTGGTGCCAGAAGACGTTCATGTTCCGTACCATACCGCGTGAGGGTACAAAGAGGTCAGCCCCATAGGTAAGAATGGGGAGGAGAAAGGAGACGGCGAGGCGGTGGCACAGGTGGGGGGAAAGGCCTGTCCCTGGTTGGGAAAGCCTGTGAAAAGTGGCGAAGGCGCCTTGGGCAAGGGCATGAGGCTTGAAGTAAGGAGTAGAGGTGAAAAGGTATAGGATGAGCCAGTAGCCAACCCACCTGAGAGAGTTGGCAGGATGGAAGACCTGCCCACTCAAATGGAGGGGAATAATGCAAGGAGAGCCCATCTGGTTCTTAGTGAGCCAGGGGATAATCTCCGTCTTGGGAACTGAAAAGGGAACTTTGCGCGCTGCCCTGCAGCGCTTGATCCAGGAGAAAGCAGCTTGCAGTAGCTGAATATTGTGATGGTAGGAGGAGGAAGATACAGTCAATGCAAAATCATCAACATATCAAAGAATAAGGCCCCTAGGAAGCGAGAAATGAAGGAAAGAAACATAAATAACAAAAAGCAATGGTGTTACAGGAGACTCCAGATGGGTGCCAACAGAAGCAGAAGAAAAAGCGCCCGGTGAGCCCTGGAAGAGAGGACGGCAAGTGCAGCCGGTAAGGAAGGACCAGACCTAGGAGATGAGGTAGTGGTTGACCTCTGATTTTCCTTAGTACGGCGGAGACAAAATATTGATCCACGTTATCACAACCCCCTTTGATTCAAGAAGAGGGTGGAGATGCAGAGGGCTAGGCGGTACATGGAGCGGATTGTATGGGCACGGGTGGTGACGGTATCAAAGGAGGAAAGGCACGCAGGGGAGCCACATTGGTTGGGACTGAGGAGTCCACAGGCCCTGGCATCAATGTGAGGCGGGAGGTGACAATTCTCTCCAGAACCTAGGAGTTTGTTTCAAGGAGGCAATGACCCTAAAGGAGGCTGTGGTGTCAAAGGTTGGCTTGCCTTGGTTGTCCATGACCACGCGATTGGCCTTTTTGAGGGAGGGAGGGTGGAAACCATGTAGGAGCAGAGGGGAGAGGACTGAAACTAATAGGTAGTGCAAGGTGCACTGGACTACTTTCCATACCCCATTGGGGACAGTGTCTGGGCCTGGTGCTGAGGAGGAAGAGGAGGCCTTGAGGGCCGCAGATATCGCATCGGAGGAGAGCTCGGGTGTGTCTTAGTAGGTGCAGAGGATGCAGGGGGCGTGGGGGGAGGCAGGTGGTGGAAATAAATGATTAAAGAGGGCACTATAAATAGATTCAGGGGTGTTGGCCCCCAGGAGAGTGGGGAACCAAGTTGTGGAATACCCTAGGTCGAGGCGTTTAGTGGTCCAAAGTGTGAAGGGATTTGTTTAAATGTGTATGGGCACGATCTTATATCTATCGGACTATACTAACGCAATACTAAGTGAGCCTTGCAGGCATGCCTTGATGAGGAGAGGTAGACTTATGAAGGTAGATTGGTAGGTAGTCTGTTCCTTATTCTTCTAAGCGAGAAAAGTGGGCGGTAGCCCCTATATATACAAGAGTGCGCCCTCCCGTTATCTAAAAGAATATAAAAGGGAAAAATATAAGTACGAACGTCTTTTACCGTAACGTCAGTAAGAAAAACATAAGTGCGAATGTATTTGACCCTGAAAACCTGCCAAGAAAATCCCTAAATTTATATAAATCTGAATTGGTGTGACGGGTTTCGTTGTGGATGATAAGATATAAAGGACGGAACAATACCCATTAAAATATGTGATAAGCAAGCGAAATAACCAGAATACCAGATAAATAAATATACATAAGAATCCTTATCGTAATAATAAAATATAACTTGAATAAACGCATAGTATGTCCTAGCTGTAGTAATCTATGCGGTGTAATAGGTATTGCTGAAACACAAACCAAGTAAGAGAATATACAATATGTTCAAGGAAATATTGATACGAAAACGAATAAGAAATTTCAACACTTCCCCTCAATATCTACAGTCCAGATGTCCCATCAACCGTGTATGTGCCGGTTTTACTAAGATTTTGGTGCAGATATAGGCAAGGTTTTCTGACCACTCAACTTTTTGGAAAGTGAACGAACCACGGGCGAGTTCTTCTCGTATTTTGTGAAAGAGAACATCGATGTGTTTGCTACGTTCATTGGGTTGAAGGTTTGTCGCAAGAAAATTAGCCCCGGTATTATCTGCATGGAAAGCGATCTGTAAACTTAGTCGAATATCGTTGTGGCCCTTTTGGAACCTTTGGATTTGTCGCGTAGTCAGTAACATAGCAATGTATTCAGCTTCGGTAGTAGATGTAGCGACAGATACCTGTTTCTTGAATCGCCAGGAGATACAAGAACCATTTAAGATAACAATGTATCCTGAGAAAGAGCGGCGGGTATCAAGGCAAGCGGCAAAGTCTGCATCACCATAGACATCGATAGCTGGGGTTACATTGGTTGGGTACAGGTAGAACAATCCTATATTTTCCGTTCCAGCAAGGTAACGAAGGACGTGTTTAGCGGCCTTTAAGTCTGCTTCAGATGGGCAAGAAGAAAATTGAGAAAGAAATGAAATCGTATACGAGAGGTCGGGTCTTGTGCCAGTGGTGAGGTACATAAGTTATCCTTTAACCGATTGGTAAATGGAGTGGTCTGGTATGCGTATGTCTTCGGTCCCTTTCGTAAGTTGAATGACTTGTGGTAAAGGGGTAGAAACGGAACGTGAGTTTTCCATGCCATATCGTAGGAGGACTGACTTGATGTATTTTTGCTGGGTAAGATGTATGCCGTCTGGTGTATACGTTATGTGCAAGCCGAGTAGGAAGTTAGCTTCCCCTAGGTCAGTGATCTCGAATGCCTTTTGCAGGTCATTTATCAGAGATGTGGAGTACGGGGAATTGGCTGGGTGTATGGCAATATCGTCGACATAAACCGATAAGTAGAGGTCGTGTTTAGCATGGACGAACATGCATGGTTCGAGGGCTGATGTCGTAAATCCTTAGGAGGTTAATAATTTTGCGAAGAGAGCATACCATTCATTCGCAGATTGCTTAAGTCCATAAAGACATTGGTTAAGTTTCCATACTTTTTCTCCGTCACGGTACCCACGTAACGGTCGTAGGTAAACTACTCCTTTGAGTTCGCCGTAGAGGAAAGCAGATTTAACATCGAACTGTCGCGGTCGCCATTTGTTTTTGGCGCATATCGCGAGGAGGAAGCAGAGATATTCATAACGGATGACAGGGGGAATGTTTCTTTGAAGTCGAAGCCAGGAATTTGTGAAAAACCCTTTGGCAACGGCTCTTGCGCGAAACCTTTCGAAAGTCCCATCTGCATTATGTTTAGTCTTGTAAACCCACTTACTATTGATTATCTTTCTTCCCATCGGTCACGCAACAACATCGAAGGTTTTATTCCTTTTTAGTGGATTAATCTCGTCATCCCTCGCCGGGATCCACTGTTGCTTATCGTACTGTTAATCGCTTGGTGATACGTTGTGGGATCCTCATCCGGTAGTTCAGTAGCATTTCTGCCAAAACGTACCAGTGGGCGTGAGATTCGTCATGACCTTGTCAGTGTTTCAAGTTGCTAGCCTGGTAGGGCCTCATGTTCTTGAGGTTGTTGTTCCAAGGGAGAATGTTCCGTAGTAGATGACGGTTTGTTACGTCTGTCGTAATTCTCTGGATGTGGAGGTAATGGAAGAGGATGGATTTCAATCGCTGTTGTGTGGTTGGTAGGTGTCGTACTTGGATCCAATTCCAAAGTCTTACTTTACGATTACAGGTCTATTGGAAAGGAGGGAGGATGGACGGTCGGAATTTGGGATTCCGGAGCAGGTGTTGTACTAGGCACTTCCGATTGTTTAATCGCTTTAGAGGTCTAGTGTACCTGTCGTGTTTCGGATATCTTATCTTGCGAGGGGATATATATCCGTTATATCTTGTCAGAGGATGTGTATCCAACAATATAGCCTTCGATCGCCCATGGCTGTAGCTTTGTTCCTAGTTTTCTGGTCTCATCCGGTATGAGGACGAAACATTTAGCCCCGTATGGGCGTAGCTGGTTGATCAACGGCTTTTGGTTGTAGAGAGATTCATAGGGCGTTGAACCTCCTATGGATCGGTTGGGAAAACGGTTTCTGAGGTGTACGGCGGTTGCGATTGCTTCTGCCCAAAGTTGTAGAGTTAAACCTTTTAACAAGGACCAAGTGGCGGTTATTATGGTCCTGTTATACCGTAGAGCAACGGCATTTGATTCATGTGAGTAGGGTGGATCTTGGTCATGAAGTATTCCATGCGCCTGAAAAAGGATTAACGTTTCATGGTTCACATATTCACTACCGTTATCAGTCCTGAATCGTTTGATTATGGCGCTATGTTGGGTTTGTCGCTCCTGGATGAACTCTTGGAAGATATTTAGTGTATCGGATTTTACCTTGATGGGGTAAATCCAGGTGTATCGTGTGCAGTCATCAATAAAGGTGATATAGTACCTAGAATTACCAAAGGATGGTGTGGAGAATTTTCTGCTTAAGTTGGAGTGAATTAACTTCCAGGTGTTTTGGAAACGGTGCTGTGTTGGTTCTGGTTTTCGGTTGGACGATTTTAAGGTAATGCAAGTTTCGCATTGCCAACCTGTAGGAACCTTATGGATATGGGGTGTGTCGGAGTATTTGTCGGAGCGAAGGTAGAGTGCTGAGGGATGACCCAAGGCTTCATGCCACTACTGATAGGTCATTTCGTATGCCTGTTCCTTTCTCTCCTGCACGACCTAATCTTGTCCGTCAAGCTTGCCCCATAAAACCTCTTTATTCTCTCCTATTACATACATGTCCTTCCCTGAACTGCGTAAAGAAAACCCTTTTCCCAAGAAACGATAGCACGCCACGATAACAAATTGCATTGACCCAACTTAGGAACCCAGAGATCACGTTGAAGAAAAACACGAGATACATGGCCATTAGGCGTTTTGGCCATGAGCTTAACTGTTCCTTGACGCATGACTCTATTTCCGAGTCATCGCCTAACTTGGCGTTTCCTTTTTCTGGTTCAAAGTTTATGAGAAGGTCAAAGTTGCTTGTCATATGTGAGCTTGTGCCTATGTCGATTACCCAATTGTGTGGGTGAGGGGTCTTTCCCGTATGGTAAGGGTTGAGGATGTACTGATCAGTTTGGATGTCTCTTCCTTGCCGATCTTGGCGTTTTCAATCGCCGTCCGTTCCTTCCTCTTTTGGTATTCGGTCTTGAGTTTCTGACACTCTTTCTAAGTATGCCCTTCATTGCGTGCACAGGGGTAATGCTCTTTTCAGTATGAGCATTCCTTGGCTGTGACCGATGTGCTGTGTCCTTTTTGTTGGGTTTGTTACTTCCCTTTTCCTTTGACAGTGGCGGTTTTATACGCCTTGTCTTCTTCAGAGTTAATCGAAGTTTATAGGTCCAACAACCTGTTATAGACATGGTTGTAGGTAAGGTCCATCTTGGTTTGGAGGTTGTCGACGATGTTGTTCATCGACTCGGGAAGGGACCGCAGAATGACCGGAGCTCTTGCTTCCGATGACTCGAATACCGTCTTAAATGCAAAAGGTAGGGCGTAACGGTCATTTTCGGAGGCAGAGGTGCAATGGTATTGCATGCGATTCCATAGGGTGTCGAACTTGCCGCTGTGATCAATGATGGGTTCAGACAACTCGTATTTGGTATCGAGAACAGTGTTGAGTTGATCGAAGAAGGAGTATGTGTTTTGTATGTCAAATTTATCCTGGAACGCTGTCCAGATTGCGTGCGGCATTTTGTGGGTTGCCAGGAGGTTGAACCATTTTGGATAAATGGTCTCGAGGAAGTAGGCCGATCCCACTGGTAGCGATCGCGAAATTCATCTTTAGGATCAACATTCGTCAGATCCCCGTCTTCATCCTGTATTTCATCGGGGATGGTTTCCGTCCCTTGCACAATGTCCCAGCCGTTGAACAGTCCGAGGACGTACTCGGAGATGTCATGCCATGTGCCGTAGTTCTGTGGCCCAGTCAGCTTTGGGATGGAGCTAAGTTTGTAGCCGGGTGCGAAGCCGCATTTTGGGTTAATAGCGTCTGCCCGGGCCTTTGGCCAATGGGTATAGGGGTTGCTGGGGGATTTTCTGTCGAAGGTTCAGGGGCAGTAGTTGAGGCTGAGGCCATGGTGGATTTTGGTTACACAAGTTGTGTTGTTCGAATTGTTTACTGTGACCACAAACCCACTTTAAGTCCACAAAACTTTTATCAAGCCTGAAAGTAACACGTTCACCTATCAAGGATTTTTCAGGAAGTGTCCACCCTCAGATCTGTTAACTTCCAGGTAGTTGATAAAGTGTGCGGGGGAGTGGTGGGTAACGCTTCCGCGCACAAAGAGATGAAAATAAAGGAGACGGAGGTGACGGTGAAAAGAGCTCGGTTAAGTAGTTGTTAACGCCGAGAGTATTTCGCTGAGACTTGTGTAAGGCCGAGGCCGAGAATGCTTGGTTTCGTCAAAGAAGGAGCGTTTCGGTTGGTCCATGTTTCGTGCCGAGAAATAAACTTTGCCGAGAAAAATATTTGGTTATATTATTCTGGTTGGAAACGTGGATCCATGGCAGGACGGTTTTCGCTTTGTTGACGGTGAGGTTTCGTGGTCTGTTGGAGGGTGTAAATGTATACCCTAAAGATATAGGAGGTACGGGCTCATAACCTGTTTGAATATGTATGGGCACGATCTTATATCTATCAGAATATACTAACGCAATACTAAGTGAGTATTGCGGGCACGTCTTGATGAGGAGAGGTAGACTTATGAAGGTAGATTGGTTGGTAGTCTGTTCCTTATTCTTCTAAGGGAGAAAGGTGGACAGTAGCCCCTATATATACAAGTGTGCGCACTCCCGTTATCTAAAACAATTTAAAAGGGAAAAGTATAAGTACGAAGGTGTGTTACCGTAACGTCAGTAGGCAAAACATAAGTGCGAACGTATTTGACCCTAAAAACCTGCCAAGAAAATCCCAAAAGTTTATATAAATCTAAAATGGTGGGAGGGGTTTCGTTGTGGATGATAAGACATAAAGGATGGAACACTAACCGTTAAAATATGTGATAAGGAGGCGAAATAACCCGAATACCAGATAAAGAAATATATATACGAATCCTTATCATAATAATGAATTATAACAGATATAAACGCATAGTATGTCCGTGCTGTAGTAATGTATGCGGTGTAATAGGTATTGCCGAAACTCTAACCAAGTAAGAGAATATACGATATGTTCAAGGAAATATTCATATGAAAACGAATAAGAAATTTCAACTGAAGTGGCGTAGAGGAGGAGGGAGGTCTATTCCGCCTTTTTTACTCTCTTTATGGCTTAGAAGTATCCGAGGCGGGCCAGTCTGGCGGCAGAGATGTTGTTCGAAGAGTGGGAAGCACGTGCCATGCGAGCAGCGGAGTGGTGTTCTATACTAATGTTAGAGAGGAAGGGTGACCTCCAGGGCTAGGCCCGGGGAGATGGACGCAAGAGGGGGGAATGGGATGGACGCAAGAGGGGGGAATAGTTGCATAGAAGGGAGTGAACACGACCAAGATTTGTGTCAAACCATAAGGCTACTAAGGCGGCTGTGGGAAGGCGGGAGGCGTCTGGTACCGTCAGTTACCGAGCAGAGGTGAGAGGGTAGCCCAGTCAGTCAAGGCCCAGTTGGGACAGGGAGGAGGTTACGTGTCTTTAGGATGCCTAAAAGAGAGCAAAATGGCATTATGGTTTGAACCAGTAGAGGTGAGGGGAGTGCTCCATGAGGAGAAAAAAGGAAATAATACAGGAGAAGAAAAGGAGAGATCGAACACAGTTGGCCTGCCCCCGCCACCCAATTGTAGCGGGTATAGACACCAGGAGTATTCAAGAGCTGGTAGCCAAGCTCGGCAGCCCAGAAAAAGTAAGGGAAAGAAACTGCTAACTCAGAGGGGGAGTTGGCCCGTAGCGGGTAAATGGAAGGGTGGTGGATATTAAAGTCACCCAGGGAAAGAACAGGAAACCCATCGAAAGGAAAAAACTCAAGAGGAGAAATAGTACGCAAGGCGGGTGCCCTACCGGTGAGAGACTACGAGTTCAGTACCCGAAGGCGTGAAAAGGAAAACACAACCTATCAATCTGGAAAAAATCATGGCCCCTGGTGTCAGATCTCCCAATGAAAACGGGAAGTATGACAATCAGGGAGAGTAGGGATGAAGAAACATAACCAGCAACTGCAGGCTTTTCAGAGGTGGAACAGGGCGGGGAGAAGGACTTGAAGCCAGGAAAAGTAGGGACGTGTCCTCAAAACACCTGTGGATCCTGGATACACACCTGGGAAACAGGAAAGGAAAGTTCAAATAAAGAATTTTAAAAGGAAGAAAACACATCCCAGCTGCCTAGGCAGGGGTATTGCGCAAGGGAGTGAAGGGACGCAGCCCGCGGGGCCTGGTACTGGGCAGTGGTGGTTGAGTAATCCATTACTAGGCAGAGCCCATAGTATCATGGGGGACAGGTGAAGGGCTGGGCGCCACCTGGCTGGGTGGGGCACAGTGCCGGGAAGAGGCCATGGACATGCCAGGGGGGGACTGGCCAGGCCTCATAGGCCTGGGAGTGGTTAGGTAAACGGCAGGACCCAAAGGGCCTGTAGGTGGTGTAGAGGGTCGTGAGGTTATTGTGGTGTCAGGAAGGAGGTCTGACAAGAAGTCCATCTTGTCATTGTCTGTGGAGTGTGGGACGGCAAGGGGTGCTGTGGAGGGGGAAGGGGGCCTAGATGGACAGTCTCGCTCACGGGCGCAGTGATCACCACCACAATTCGGACAGTGAGGCGTGGAGGTCAGGCAGGTGGTTAGTACTTATTTGGTATTGCCCTGCTTGGGGCATGAGGGATTGGAGAATCGGTAGTCGGCACTCGTGTGGTGAAGGAAGCAAAAGGGACAGACTGGGTTAGGGGTCTTGCATTGAGGGGCCAGATGGCCAAAGGCCAAGCAGTTCTGGCTTCGTATGTAGTGGGAGGAGGAGAAGGGCCTCTCAGATCTTCTATTAGCTGAGAATAGAGGTACATGCAGGAGGAGGGAGGAGGCGTGTTCTGGGGCTGTGGTTAGGACAATCGAGGAGGAGTGCTAGAGGCATGAGGCTGGGTGCCTATCAAGGAACCTTGCAGAGAGGACGGGGAAACCAGTGGAGTTAAGGAATGAGGTGAAGAGGTGGAGAAACAGGTAATCTTCATTATCAGGAAGGCAGGAGGAGGTGACTGAATGGATCGCTATCTGAACAGCTGTCGGGGCTGGCCGGAAGGTGAGCCAGGGGTTGTCGCCAACTGAAAGAGATTGATTTATGCGCCTGCAGAGTACCTCGAAATAGTGGTCGTAAGAGAGTGCAGGGACCTGGCCATCAAGGCCAGTGAGGGAGACAGAGCCTTGATCGTTGACAGAGGCCTTGAATCACCGGGGGAGGGAGGAGTTTGCATCAAGGAGACCAAGGCAGCCAGATGAGTAACGATGCCGGATATGACTACTACATCAGGGTGGAGGGCTGGTGAGGACAGGGGGGCAAAACAACTGCTGGCGGCTCTGATGAGGGAGGTTGGATTGGCCAGTAAGTGTGGTTGTGGGGAGGTAGAGCCAGAGTTTGATCAAGCCAGGGTCGGTTGGGTGGCTGCTGCAGCCACAGCCTTGGCCGCAGAGGCTGCGCTTGTTGGAGAATTACTCCTATTCCTCGTCCTTACCACAATCTGGGCATAGGAGGGGGCGGAAGTATCACAGTCCCAGAACTGATCGCCAGAGAAACCGTGGATTACCAGGGTGGGCCTTCAGAGGCAGGGGCAGGGGGAGAAGGGCGAAGGGCAGATGGGGGCCCTGCGCGTCTCTGGGTTGTGGCAGGGCGGACAGGAATGGGGGGAGCGGTAATAGTGGAGGGAGCGGGGGCGAGTGTGACCAGGAGGGCCAGGTCACGAAGCTCAGAGCGGATTAAGGTGAGGCTGGGGTCCGCAGGATCTGTTCTGTGAGAGGGGTAGGGTAAGCCAGGACTGAGAAGTACCACTGCTTAGGAAAGAGAGTCGAGCTAGGCCCCAAGGGCAGAAATTGCACGAAGGGCGCAGCATATGTGTAGGAATATAGTACTCTCTCCAGTAGAGAGGTCGTCGAGGCCAGCGCGGGAGAGGGTGGGGTCCAGGGAGGATGAGAAGTGATGACTTCCTTGGTCTCGTCAAGAAGGTGGACAGGAACCTGAGATGGTGGGTGATGTCCTCTGTGGAGGCTGTGGCCGAGCGTGGTGCAGAAGCAGCGGCGAAAAGAGTGGGTGGAGTGGCACCAGCTTGCACCATGACCAGGCTTAGGGTACCCAAGGACCTAATTGAGGAAAAGTGTGAATATGATCGTGGCGACCGAGTACACCTTTGACCTGGTGGTGCAAAATATACGGTTAGGAAAATACGGGAAGCGAACCGTGGCTATCCATCTGCCACTAATTTCAATTTTTTTTTCTTTTTTTTTTTTTATATCATATATTCATTGTTAAGGTACAAGAACTCACATGCAGAGCTAGATATGGCATAAACAAAACGTAAATTCTAAAAACAAAACACAAAACGAAACCAACGGCAAATTAAAGCTCCAACGGGACAGGTAACTCTCCATACAGCTTGTACGGTAAACTCAAGTAAGGAGAGACCAGTCTAGGAAACATACAGAAACCAAGCCATCAGGTGCGGAAAAATCCACAAATTATCAAGAACTTGAGTATGAAAAGAGAGTGTGGGCAGAGGACCCTATGGGGGTGGGTGCAACTAAAGGAGGTGGGGTTGAGGGAGGGGATAGAAGCATGTCTGGAGGGAAGCCAAACAGTGTCTCTTGTAGATTGGCGACCAGGTTGACGAGAAGTGGTATAGACAACCACATGGCGTTGTCCGCGCCTATCCCCACGACACCGTGGAGGTGGCATTTGTGGGCATCAGCGGTGGCCGTGCAGGAGAGTGTGGCATGCTGCAAGTCTTCTACAAAATACCAACATCATGGACAGAGGGTGGATATCTGTTAGGAGGCCTAGGAGGTATGTCAATCTAGGTAACTCTAGTGGGCTCGCTTCAGGTGAATACGGCCCACCATGAACTTGCTGAGGCCCATGAAAGGGTGTCGAGACTGAGATGGTTTGTATGGGTAGTAGTGTGAGGGAGGACAGGCCTCTCCCGAGTCATTAAGGAGGGTCTAGTGCACCCACCTCCTAAGGCCAGAATAGGTGGCGCGCATGGCAGGCAGACGGGGGAAAGGAGGAGAAAGGGGTTCGAGATCTGGACGTGGCAAGGGGGCGAAGGACAATGATCCCAGGATGTGGAGGATGAGGTAGGCCATTGCATCCACCGGGAGATGAATGCGGACCGGTGGGCAGGGAGGGGCAGTATTCCTGTGGAGAGGGTTGATATTGGGTTGAAGGTGCCGTGTGAGGTGACGCCAAGTGTATGGATCGCGAGACTCCCGGAGGGAGGGAAAGTGTGGTGTGAGAAGCCCTGCAGCTAGGTTGATAGTGGGTGGGACACATGCCAGTCTGACTGCAGCAAGGCGACGGCGTAGGGCGCAGAGGAGGCCGATAGGAGAGAGGCGGCTCACAAAGGTGAGGACAGAGAGTTGTGTGGATCGGAAGCAGTTAGTAACCCATCTTTGGATCTGGTGGCAGAAGACGTCGATGTGTCGTAGCATTCCCCGGGAGGGTATGAAGAGGTCAGTGCCATAGGTGAGGATGGGGAGGAGTAGGGAGACAGTAAGGCGGTGGCACAGGGTGGGAGAGGCCAGCCCCTGGTAGGGAAAGCCTCTGGACAGTGGCCAAGGGGCTTTGAGCAAGTGCAAGTTGTTTATAGAAGCGAGTTGATGTGGAAAGGCATGGGGTGAGCCAGAAACCTAGCCACTTGAGGGAGTTGGTAGGATGGAAGACGGGCCCATTCAAGTGTAAGGGGATGATGCAAGGGGAGCCGCTATCTACCTGCATCTTTTTTTTGTTTCGTTTTTTTTTTTTTTATATCATGTATTGCTTGGTAAGGTACAAGAACTCGCATGCATCGTGAGATATGGCGTAAAGAAAACCTTAAATCTAAAACGAACAAACAAAGTAAAGAACACCCCCAAAGCTACTAGTAATGCCTTGCATAAGACACATCATGACATATGGTTAATCAAAAAGTAAATGAAACAAACAAAGACCCGAGTACCAACTTGTAACACAAAAGGAAACACAACCACAAACACCCAGTCAGACTCAAGCCAATGAAAATATGAGCTAAAGCGACGAGGCGGAGAGGAATAATGAATCAGAGGAGCCACGGAGGAGGCAGTAGAAGAGGGGAAGATCATTGGGGAGGGGAAGCGGCGCCCAGGGGCAGGCATAAGGGGGGGAAGGCAGTGCCCGTCTTGCGGATAAAGCGACCGAGGGCAAGGAGGAGCAAGAGCGAGGACCAGAGAGGGGACACAGGGCTAATATCGCTGACACCTAGGAGGTGGTGTGACCGTTCAAGGGCCGTTGAGGGACCGCGAAGGATGGCGTGGCTGAAAGTCTCATCCTCCTCCCCTCAACGGGGGCAGAGGGTGGGGAGGCCATCGGAGAACCTGGAGGGGTAGGCTGTAAGGTAGCTCTTGTGTGAGCACATCTGATGCACGCGCCCGGCAATGAACTTCCCCAGGCCCATGAAGGGGTGGGGCGACAGGCCTCTGGGGAAAAGATAATAATCAGGAGGAGGAGCGGTCCTGAGCCAGTCATCCATAAGGAGATCATGGGCATACCGGCGCAGGACACGGTAGGCAGAGGTCATGGCTGTTGCAGGCAGCAGAGGGGTGGGAAAGGATACTAGATCTATCCTAATCAAGAGGGCAAAGGACAACGAGCCCAAGAGAGGTAGTGCCAGATAAGCCAGAGCATCAATTGGAAAGTGTGTGGATACCGGGGGTGAAGGGGGGGACGTTCGCCAACTCACGGGCATAACATTGGCGGGAAGACGCCTACACAGGTGGCAGAATGAATTTGGTGCGCGGAATTGTAGCAGCGAAAGAAAGTCAGGTGGAAGGCGAGCTGCAGCAGGACTGGCGCAGGGCGGGAAGGAATCAGCTGGTAGGCAGCCTAGCGGCGACGGTGCCTGGCCAAGGAGGCGACAGGGGGGTGGCAGGCTTCTACGGAGAGGACTAGGGTGGGAGTGGATCGCAAACAGTTGGTGACCCATCGCGAACAGCACGCCAAAAAACCTCCATACGGTCCAAAAGTGAGCGGGAGGGCACCAGAAGGTCTGCACCATTGAGGCGAATAGGTAACAGAAGGGAGACGGCCAACCTGTGGCACAAAAGGGGTGTGGGCCAGACCCTGGGGGTGACAGCCGCTGAACAGTGGAAAAAGCACCCTAGGCAAGAGAGAGGTGTCGGGAAAAATGCGAGTGAGTGGAGAGAGAAGGGGTAAACCAGTAGCCCAGCCAACGGACCTGGGACTGCAGGAAGAACAAAAGTGAATCAATAGCGATAGGAGAAAAATCAAGTGCCCCCCGTTGAAGAGGAGTCCTCCAATGCATGAGCTCAATCTTGGGGCCCAAGAAGGACACAGGACGGATGGAGGCCCTGCGCTTCAGACGTGAGTAAATGAGCTGTAGGGGGCGAACATTGCCCTGGTAGGAAGGAGACGCTACAGTGATGGCAAAAGTATCAACATAGGAAAGAATTAGCCTCCTAGGGACCGAAAAATGCAATGAAAAAACATAAATAACAAACAACAAAGGAGACACAGGGGACCCCTGAGGGGTGCCGACACAAACAAGAGAAAAGGTCCTTGGAGAACCTTGAAACAAAAGAGAGCAGGTGAGACCAGTGAGAAAAGACCTGACCCTGGCTACAAGGTAGTGATTAACCCCCTTTCTCTTGAGGGACTCGGCCAAAACAGAGGAGTCGACATTGTCAAAGCCATCCTTAATATCGAGGAAGAGGGTGGAGACCTTGAGGCGTGGACGTTGAAAGGAGCGGACAGTGTGAATTAAAGAAGCACAGCCGTCAAAAGAGGAAAGACCAGGATGAGAGCACCACTGATTAAGACTCAGGAGCCCAACGGTGCAGGCGATGGGCTCCAGGTGGGAGGCGACAACCCTTTCCAAGATCTTGTACAGCGTGTGAAGAAGAACAATAATGCGAAAGGAAGAAGGAGAATCATAAGAGTCTTTGTCAGGCTTATCAAGGAGAACCCCATTTGCCCTTTTTAGAGGAGGGTGGAAGCCGAACTGCAGGAGCTGGCCGAGGAGATGGGTGAGAATCATAGGGTTGACAGAGTGTACCTTCTTCCAGAGAGAATACGGGATCGTGTCTGGGCCGGGGGCGGAGGAGGTGGAGGAGCGAGCCAGGTTGGAAGCCACTTCCTCAGTTGTGAGGGGGGGGCAGTCACCGTATGGGCGCAGCATGGAGGGGAGGGGAATAGAAGGACGAGGAGGGAAAAAGTGATCAAGGAGGGCCTGGTTCATACCCTCAGCGGTATCGGCCCCTGGGAGGGAGGGAAAATGAGGGGTGGGGCGGCCAAGTGCCAGCCGTCTAGTGGTCCAAATAGTGCTGGGAGTGGCTGACAGGAGGTCAGACCAGTGTGCCCTCTTTGCAGCCTTAATTGCCTTAAAGTACGCACGCTTGGAGAGGCGGACAGCGTCTTGCGCACCAGGAAAGCAGTCAGGGCGTCTAGCCACACGTAAAGCAGAGTGGAACTCCCGTCGCAGAGTTGAGAGTAGAGGAAACCACCAGGGCTTGTGATGGAGGGAAGGACAAGACACGGGGGTGTGTTCTTTAAGGAGAGAAGTGAGGCGGGTATAGTGACAGTCGAACCAAGTACTTAGGGAGGAGGCCGTCGGGTGAGAGGGGGCCTCAGGGACAGAAAACACCTTAAGCTCCTCCACCAGTGCTGGCCACTCAGTCAAACCCCAGTTAGGGTCCGGAGCTGGAGTGGCTGCCGAAGGGTGAGCGAAGGTAAGGAGATAGAAACATGGTCAGAACCAGTCGAGGGAAGGGGAGTATCCCACAGTTGAAAATAAGGGGCAAGAGCAGGGGTAACAAATGCAAGGTCGATAGCACTAGGGGAGGAATAGCCACGCAAAGGGAAACGAGTGAAGACACCAGGAGTATTTAAGAGTGAAAAACCCAAGGCACAGGCCCTATCAGGATACGGGGATGAGGCTGCAACCTATCCACCTGCGTCTGTAACCCTCCGTATATAGACACTCTTCCACGACCCTAACCCTGGCGACCTTAATATTAGTTACCTGTTTGCTATGACATCCGTGTGAGTCATAGTATTGAACCATCCTATGACTCCTACCGTGAGCCATCGTATACATTTCCCATACTCTCAACTACCCATAATAGGTCATGAGCACTAAGAGCGTCCCATGCGTGAAACCACTGACTCATACTTTTAGTCAGGAGCGAAAGTCATAACATAATTTGAACTCACATTTGTGAGTCATAAAAACCATAAAACAAATAAAATATCATAATCATGAATGATCTCACAAATCGTGAGCCATGTGAAACATTCCATATTGCTATGTCACGATTTGTGACAATAGCTCCTCTATCCCCTCAGCTTGAGTCCCACCAAGCTATTCAGCAAGATTCATTACGTGGTTCCCAAGTCTTCTTGCATCCTGACAGAACTTTCTCAAAATCTGTTCTAACATGCGTAACTGTTTCCTGATGATTTCTAAGGTCAGGTCTGCCACTTTGATAGTCTGTTTTTGGAGCATAATGATGTATTGTTCCGCTTCGTGGGTGTCCTCTTGTAGTCTGATCGTTTCTTGGGCTTTGTCCTGTTTTATTTCCAAACCAGAAATCTTTCTATGGAGGCATTCAATATCTGCCTGCATGTGTTGGCTTTCGGTGTCTTCATATCTGGTTTCTTCCCCCCTTAACAACCTTCCACTCCTAGCTTTCGTATATTGAGTATCCTACCTGCTTAGTTGTCCTCTTTTTCCCCACCCATTGTGGTAGTCTGCAGCCTCGATCTTTGCATCCCAGTGGGCTCGACAATTGTTCCAGTAACAGTCCTCCAATCTCGTTTCAGCATGTGGTTGTTTTGGCCTGTAACTTGCCGCCTCCTTGTCACCTCTATGGACTTTGCAATACTCATCATAGCATGCTATCCTGCTCTTCGCGTTTTGTTCTGATGCCTTTGCCGGTCCTCTACTGTCGTATAACCTAGGCTGCTAGGAGTTATTTCTCATAATGGATCTCACCAGCCATCATTTGTTGGTTCTTGTCTGATTCCTTCCCAACCTTGATGTATTTGGGTTTCGTTCGTGAAAGGGTATGAATGCATTTTCCGCGTATTCGAAGTTCACTGCTAGGTATCAAACTTTATCGTGAGCTGGAGAATAACCAGTCAACTTGGCCCTATACTGAAGTTTTCCGTAATGTGGTTGTGAGTCGATTATTTCTTCTAGTTTGTAGTCAGTCTCGCCTTCGATTTAGATTGCTGGTGGTGGTAACAGGGTCTATGATGGGAATCTTAGATCTTGGTAGGGTTCGTGAAGTGAGATGTGGATGGAGTTGTGTATTTTCATCGATGGGAGAATGTCCCGCTTATATACACTCTTCCCCACTCTTGCCAAGATCTTAAACGGCCACATCTGTCTGTAATCAAGTTTCTTGAATGATCTTGTGGTGCTTACATTCCTTGGTAGGAACCATACTATGTCTCCTGTGTTGTCCATAGTTTGCGAAGAATGGTGCAGTCCTAAATGGTTTCTTGTTGACTGTTATTGTATCTAAACTCCGCAAAAGGTAATAGTTCGTTCTAATTATCCTGTTGATAATTGACGTATACTCTCAGGTATTGTTCCCGGGTAGGATTGGTTCTTGCGGTCTGGCTATCCGTTTGCGGGTGGTAAGCTGTGCTCAGTTTCCTTTTGATTCCCAACCTCTAGGCTGTCTCCTTCTATAGGTCTGAGGTGAATAGTGTTCCCTTATCGGTGATGATATCTTGCGGTAGTCAATGTAGCCGCAAGATTTCTTTGGTAAAAGTTTGCGCAAATTGTTTTCTTGTCATATCTTTCCAACATGCAATAAAATGGCTCATCTTGGTAGGCATGTTGATTACTACTAGGATAGCAACATAGCCGTCCGACTTTGGTAAATCTATGATGAAGTCTATAGATATTAATTTTCATGGTTCATCTGGTGCTACATTCAAATGAAGTTGACCATACGGCGCATGTCGTGATGATTGCATTCTTTACCAGATGTCTCAATTTTATACGTATCGTTTGATTGTCTCTCTTATTCATGCTCAATAGTAACTCCGGCTGATCAGTTCCGTGGTATTTGCTGTCCCTCCATGTCCTGCCTATTGCATGTAGTGATTCCATTTGAGAAGTTCCGTTCTTATCTCTTCTTCTTTTGATACACCGATATTGTTCTGGTATTATAGGTAGTCCCACTTCCTTTGACATAGCCCCAAGGCTACACCCTCTATCTTTTATTCCTAGCTCTAATGCTTTCCTGATATCTTGTATGTAGGGGTCCTTCCCACTCTGTTCCTTAAGCTTCCTTATCAGTTCTTCAGGAAAGCTAATCGTATTTATATCCTGTATCTACATGTTGTCAAGGAATTTTTCTTGCGTTAGTAGGATCCTTTATTTCTGTTTGATCCTATCATCATCATCATCTTCTGGCGGATCTTGACTTCTCTTTATCAATGCGTCCAATTAGCCGCTTTCTTTTCCTGGCTGATATTCAATCCGGATATCACCTCGGCCCAACTTCTCACTGCACCGAAGTTGTCATACATTATGATCTTTTGTTGTTGTGAAGGGAACCAAGCTCTTATGGTTAGTGAGAATCCTTGTCTTGTAATGGCTCCCCGACACGTATTTTCATTATTATTTGAGTACTAGGACTATAGCCAATAGTTCTTCGTCCTGAATATCGTAGTTGCATTCCACATTTGTCCTTGTTTTCGATCAAATTGCTACAGCTTGCCATTTCTCTTCTTCGCATTGTTGAGATATAATCTACGAACAGACATTCCTGGATGTATCTGTTTCGATCATGATTGGCCTTTCCGGATTGTGATGGGTGAGTACAGGTGCAGAGGTTATTTTTCATCTCATCATGTCAAATGCCTCGCATTCCTCCATTCCCCACTTCCATTTTGCAATTTTTTTGGTCAAAATATATAAATGTTTACCCCTCCTGCTGAACCCTTCAATGAATCCTCTGTAAAAGTTGACAAATCCCATGAATCCTTGGATATTGGTCTTGTTCTTCGGAATTGCCCATTACCATATGGCTTCCGTCTTAATAAGATTCATCCGGAGCACTTCTAGATCAATATTATTTCCTAAGTATTCCCCTTCTGTCGTGTGGAATTCACACTTAGTTGGCTTAATTCACATTCCAGTTTTTCCAATCGCTTCCAGGATCTTTCCAACATCTTTCTGTTATTGTTCCATTGTTTTCTGACTATACCATCAGGTCATGCAAATATACTATGCAGCATATGTCCAAGAATCGGTGTAACATTTGATTGATCCATCTCTGGAATGTTGCCAGTGAGTTGGTTAGGCCAAATTATTTTACCAAGTATTCATAAGATCCGTATCGTGTTGGTAATGTGGTTTTCCACACGTCTCTTTTCTTGATTCGCATATTGTGGTATGCATCCTTAATATCAACCTTCTTAAAGTATCGGGCGATGTTCAGGAAGTCCAAGGCCTCTCCGACTAATGGTAGTACGTACCAATCCTTTTTCCTTACTTTGTCAAGCCCTTGGTAATCCACCAATAATCGTAACTTTCTGTCTTTCTTTTTCATGAAAAGGATCGGTGCTCCTGTTTCTCTGAAGGAGTCTCTTATCTATCCTCTTTCTACATTCTGCTTCAAATAGCTTCTTAATTATTCCAGTTATGCTGCTCCTAGTGGATATAACCTTTTTGGTGGGTTACTCTTTCCCTTTTCTTGGTTAATCTTATGGTCCACTCATTTTCCATACAGCGGTAACATGGTCTTTTCTTTTACTTCCAATAGATGTAGCTATTGATGATATACCTCTGGTATCATCTCGTCCAAGGGTTCTTTTACTTGGTAGTTTTTTGGTTTGATAACCAGTTCTTGTCTGACATTCATAGCGTTCAAATTTCATTGGCCATCCTCTTGGTTCCACTTGAGAATACCAATGATCCCGCCTCTTCAGGTCAACCTCTCTAAAGCTTGTGCAAAGATTTCGCAAATCTCAAAGCGTTTGGGAATATTTTGCTCTTTTTCCAGATTGTCTTCATCTTCGTTTTTGGCCCCTTGTCTCTTTTGACCTCTGTGCTTCCCAATCCCGTTTCTCCTTGTTTGGTCTTTGCTAGTTTTACCACTTCGTGCATTCCCCGTCCAGGTATTGTTTAC
Organism: Tuber calosporum; assembly: GCA_003316355.1. Taxonomy (NCBI): domain Eukaryota; kingdom Fungi; phylum Ascomycota; class Pezizomycetes; order Pezizales; family Tuberaceae; genus Tuber; species Tuber calosporum. The sequence continues at coordinate 94,548 of QFET01012818.1, forward strand.
ATACCAGTTGCGATATCCTGTCCCCTGAGTGGACTGTATAGTCTTCGTCCTCAAAGTTCATCTGTTAAGGGGTAGCCAATTCTGTACTGCTGAATTGCCTAGGCCGTGCTTGTATCGAGAGGGTAGGAAACTATCAGGAAAGCTCCGGTAAGAATAAAGATAAAGGGTAAGAAAGTTCTAGAAAGCTTTAAAGTTGTTTTAACTAATAACTGAATATATTGTTAAGGTCTCTTCTCCGTTGCTTGATGATCTCTTAACTATAGAGTTTTTGTTTTTTTGTTTTTTTTGATTATCTCATATATTCGCTCTTAATATACAGGGACTCAAAGGAGCGCTACCTATAGCCTAAACCAAACGTTATATCCAAACATGTAGAAACAAAAGAAATAACTGCACAAGTTCTCCCCTAGTAATAACCATACTGTCACCGCGCCCAATAATGGCTACTAATTCAAAAAGTATAGAATGAAATGATATCAAAAGATATCATAAGTGAAAGGAAAGATATAGCAGGAAAGTCAAAACACTCAGTCTGAGTCATAGCCGGAGGAGGAGGAGGCAGCGGTGGAAAAAACTGCTGGCATGGTGGGTGGGAAGTTCGTGTTAGTAGAGCGGATGTATGAGGCAAGACCAAGGATCATGTCCAGGCGGCCCAAAGTGGAGAACCATGGTCCATCGAAGACAGCTGCGGAAGGTAAATCTGGCGTTTTCGAGACTTGAAGGGGCAGTGGAGAATAGCATGCTTAAAGGTTTCATCCTCTGAGTAGCAGGAAGGGCAGTTAGGAGAGGGGTCGGCATCGTTCCATAAGGGTCGCGCAGGAAGATAGCTCCTACCAGTGAGCATTTGGTGAATTAGCCCAGCTGTAAAGCGGTCGAGGCCCATGAAGGCATCTGGGCGTATGGACCGCTTGTACTGGTAGTAGGAAGGGGGTGGGGATAGGAGTCTCCAATGAGTGAGAAGGTCCTTTCTACACTCTTCCTTCATCAAATATAGGAGACAGCATATGGGATTGGGGGAGGGGGGGCAAAGACAGAGCCCGGTAGGAGGTGTGTGTTTATTTGTGGGAGTGTGAAACCATCTGGTGCCACCTTGCTCAAGAGGTAGCAAATTTCATCGATTGGGAGGTGAGAGCGGACAGTGGGTATGGGCCTTGGTTGGTTACCGAGGAGTGGGATGTAATTGGCCCTAAGGCCATGAAGGAGGTGGCGGGAGGAGTCCCCTGCCCTTACCTTGGAGAAGGATGGAAATGATGTAGGCAGCAGGGCTCCAGCTGGGTTGATCTCTGGAGGGGAGCAGGCCAGCCATAGTGCGGCCATGCTGCAGCGATGGGGGAGTAGTGGTGGAGTTGGGGGAGGCAAGCCTTACAGGGTAGGATAGGTACAGTAGTCGATGAGAAGCAGTTGGTGACATATTGTTAGACCTTACTCCAAATGAACTCTATCTTTCCCATCATCGCAGCGTCGGGGATGAGGAGTTCAGCTACGTAAGTGAGGATTAGTAGCAGCAGGCCCATGGCCAGCTTGCGGTTCAGGTAGGGGACTATGCCTATGCCAGGAGCAGATAGTTGTCCCATGAGACCGAAGGCCCCTTGAGCAAGGGCTCGCCTCTTGAGGAAATGGGTGTAGGTTTCCATCGACGGTGAGATCCAGTATCCTCGCATTCGGACCATGGAAAAAGGGTGGAAGAGACTCCCATCGAGAGAAACAGGAGCCAGTGAGGGGGGGGGAGCGATCCCTTGGAGTTCGCCAGTGGATGAGTTCGGTTTTGGGAATGGAAAAGGATACTCCAAGTGGGGTTGCCTTCCTGCAGAGGTGGATGTAGTAGTGTTGAAGAAGTTGTGTGTTCCTCCGGTATGACCTAGACCCAACAGTGACTGGAAAATCATCAACATAGGAAAACATAATCCCCTTTGGGATAGACAAGTTCAGGGAGAATACATAAATTAAAAATAACAACGGAGAGATAGGGGAGCCCTGGGGGGCACCCACTTGAAGAGGCAGGAAAATATTAGGGGAGCCCTACAAAATCATGCGGCATTTGCGGTCAGTCAAAAAGGAATGAACCCATGAAACTATATAAGGAGATCCGCTTTTGGGGTGAAGTAGGGAAGATAAACCAATAGAGGAAATATTATCAAAGCCTCCATTGATGTTCTGGAAGAGGGTAGTGGTCTTGAGGCCTGCACCTTGCAGTAGGCGGACTTCGTGTGTGATGGCAGCACATGTGTCAAAGGTGCAGAGGCCAGGAATCAAGCCGCTATGGTTTGGGTGGAAGAGGCCAATAGTGTGGGCCATTAACGAAAGGCAGGTTGCCATTATCATTTCCAGAATCTAGGAGATAGTTTCTAGGAGCACAATGACACGAAAGGAGAAGTGAAGTTGTAAGCAGATTTGCCGGGCTTGGAGAGAACAATGCCATTGGCTTTCTTAATATAGGGGGGGTGGATGCCATAGGTCAGCAGGGGACCTAAGAGGGAGGTGAGGAAGGTGGGGTTGATATTGTTAATCCTCTTCCATATAGGTTAGGGGATCAGGTCGAGCTCAGGGGCTGAGATGTTGGAGGATATGCGAAGGGCAAGGGAGACTTCCTATTTCTGTTGTGGCAGGAAGTCCGGAAACGGTCGCAGGATGGATAGCGAGGGTAGGGGGTCTTTGGAGGAAAAAAATGATACAGGAGGGAGGTGTGAACTTCGGCAATGTTGTGGCAATAGGAAAGGAGGGGAACCGGTCAGGGGGGCGCCCGCTAGCATTCCTGCGGGCAGCCCACACCCATTTGGAGTCCAATGAGGCAAGGAACGAGTTCCAGTGTGATGCCTCAGCCTTTCTTATTGCCTTGAAATATGCAAGGCAGGAGGCACAGGCGCTGTCAATGAGGGTGGTGGAATGAGACAAGCATGATATTCTTGCCTCCCTGTAGAAAGCTTAGCGCATCTGCGATAGCTCAGCTGTCCATTATGGCTTTGACCTGAAGCAAGGAAGTTTGTTTAGTGTGTGCAGGGCTAGGAGGGGGGTCATGGTGTGCAGGTGGCGGTCCAACCAAGCACCAAGTGAGGTTAAGGTAGGGAGCGGGGGAGGACCTGGGACCGATGGATCCTTGATGAGATGGGAGAGTGTGTGCCAGTCCGTTTTGGTCTATGTGGAAGTGGGGTGAGACTCTCGTAGGAAAGGCATAGAAAGGGCTATTGTGATTGGGACATGGTCAGAGCCAGTCAGTGGGAGGGTGACACCCCATGAGCTAACAAAGGAGGCAAGGGAGGGGTTTGCGAAGGCAAGGTCTAAGACTCCAGGTCTGGATGTGCTATCGAAGGGTAACCTAGTAATTACACCTTGTGTGTTTAAAGGTGAGTAGCCTAGCTCTAAGGCCAGGTCAAAGTATGGGGAAGAAAGATTAAATTCAGTATCAGAAAGGACCCTTAAAGGGTCAGAAAGAGGATAATTGAGGTTCAGATCCCCAACCAGGAGGGTGGGGAAAGAATATTCCCTAAACATGGAAGGTGAGGTGATAGTGCAGGTGTGGGATAAGCGCCCAGTGGTGGAGTAGGCATTGTAAACGCAGAAGACCAGATGAGCTGAATTAAACAGGCCTGAGGGGGAGTAAATATCAAGTGCAATAAAGTCCAGCCAGTCGAAGAAGATTTGTAGTAGTGCAAAAACTTGCATGAATTCAAGGAGAGTATACAAGGCCACTCTAGGTTTGGCACTGTTAGTAGTAGGTGTGGAAAAAGATTTTAAGAGGAAAATATTGGTAGTCTCCCTTTGAAGACTGTAGGATCCTGGAGGGCAACCAAGTGTGGAGGGGTGGGCATAGCCTTAAGGCTATTGAATAGGGAGGGAAACACATTCCACGTCCCAAGACAGTGGTGCTGAATGAGGGTGAGGGTAGTACCTGGTGCCTGTGTCAGGGAGGGGGGGGTCCAGTGTGTGACTCATTGGCAAGGAAGGCCCAATGGGCCATGTGGGAACGTAGAACTAGAGAGCCAGGTGGGGACTAGTGCAACAGATTTGGGGCAAGGGTCAGCTGGAGGGCCAGTTGGTGGGACGGGCTGTCTGGGGGTTGAAAGATCCATGGTGGCAGTGGTAAGGGAGGGAGTCCTGGGTCGGTCGGGTAGGGTGGGTCCATCCTGGTCCATGACATCATCAGGACCTTGTACACCCTCAGGCTCAGAGTGGGCCTTATCATCAGTAGGAGGGAGGGGGCAGGATGGGCAGGAAAGGTCTGTGGCAAGATGGGATCTTGCACAACTAGAGCACATGAGGGGGGAGGCGGGACAACACTCAGCAAAGGACTAAGTGTTCCCGCCCTTGTGGCATGTGGGATTAGGGCAACGGTGGGCCGCTCGTGTATATGCTAGAGCAAATAGGGGACAGGTGGGGGTAGAGGCTTTGCACATAGGGGAGGGGTGGCCATAAAGCCAACACCTCCGGCATTGCATAAACCTTTCTAAGGAGTGGGCCTTTGCGACTTTTCGCAGATGGGAGAAGAGATGGATGGTGGAGCCAAGCCTGTTGACATTGTCAGGGGCCACAGTGACTACATCAGACGTAGTGGTCTTTGTTGCTCTAATGTCAGGGTCGGTTTGGTGGAAGCTTGCTGAGTAGATAATGAGGTCAGTTGCATTGCGAACTGATTCAGAGAGGGCAGGGAAGAGGTCAGCCTGGTCCTCTAGAAGGTAGGCAGTAAGTACGCTGTGGATGGCCAATTGGACCACGTTTGGGGCGGGGCGGAATGCACAGTAGTGGTTGTTTCCTACTGGAAAATCTTGGTTAAGACGGTTAGTCATGGCTTCGTAGTAGGGTAAGTAAGGAGTGGAGGGTGTGTGTGGCTCAGTGCCCAGAGGGGTAAGAGATCCTTTAGGATTGACATGTGCAGAAAAGGATAGGGGAAAAGGGCAGTTGGCCTCCCTCAAGACGGCAGGCATCAGGTCGCTGGCAGTAGCAACCATACGGTCAGCATATATATGAGGTGCAGGAGAGGTATGAGGGGCGAAGAATACGGGCTCGGCGATGCGCAAAGGGGCTGGACCTGGAGAATGGGGGCTGATGTCGTTGGACGCTGCGTCTTGTGCCGTCGTGGTTGGCTTCCTCCCTTTGCCTTTAGTACCTGGTCCAGAGGAAGGTTCTGCTGCAGCAGCAGCATAGGACTTGTTGGCCGGACTTGACTGGGTGTGCTTGGGTCGCGTCTTGGAGGATCAGGGTGGTGTGCGAAACTCGGTTAGTGGAGGGTATTTGCCTACCCTGTACTCTTGAGCTTCCCCGGAGCGTAGGTGGCGGACGGCACATGTGGCAGGGTTGACATACCACTGTTTTTCAACTGTGTCATAGCAGGGGAGGTCACGGTTGACATACTACTGTTTTTCAACTAAGTCATAGCAGGCGAGGTCAGGGTCAAGGCCTTGATTTGCCTCTTGTGGAGGTTGGGGTTTAGGGTTGGGGAGGGACATAGGTCGAGCCGGAGCGGGGTGTGTGGGGACCTGGGGAGGAGACGGGGGTTGTCTGGCAGTTGCTCCTGCGGTGACACGCAGGGAGAGGTCCCTGACAGTGGCCTCCAAGGCTGCAATTGCGGGGAGGCTGAAGTAGGGGTAGGGACAGGGGTCGTGATAGCGGAGGAGATCTCATCCATGCGCGAAGTCAGTGTGGCAAGTCGGCTAACTACCTCATTGATTCTGGAGAGGGCGGTGCACAAACTAGAATGATGGTGGCCTCCCTATCGGAAAGGTTGTGTAGGAGGGTGTTGTCAAACGCAGGGAAGTATTCATGGGAGAGGCTAAACAGGGTGACTATAGCGTCCAGGGGGTTATGGGTTGCAATCACGTAGTTAGGGAGGGGTCCAGGGATACTGGTGCACGAGCAGTGGGCGGAGTAGGGGGCTGTGGGGTGCGGGGTGTGCGAGGCTGACCTGGAGGGGCTAGGGTAAGCTGTGGCCATCACTGTTATAGAGGAAGTGGGGCTGTATCGCTAAAGAGTGAAGCTTAAGCGAGGAACAGGATTTGGTGTGTCATGGCAGTTGCCACACAAATAGGCGAAGATTTATTCGGTTAAAAATGGCAAGAATTTCAAGCGGGAGGAAAGTAAAGGGCGCACAGCATGTCTGTTAACTACTGGATTTGATTTTTTTTTTTTTTTTTTGATTATCTCATATATTTGCTGTTAACGTACAGGAACCTGCATGAAGCTCTAGATATGGCATAAACGAAACGTTAATTCCAAACGTGCAAAACAAAAGAAATAACCGCACTAGTTCTCCCCTAGTGATAACCATACCGTCACCGCGCCCAAAAAATGGCGACTAATTCAGAATGTAAAGAATGAAATGATATCAAACGAAATCATAACGGAAAGAAAACATATAGTAGGAAGGTCAAACCACTCAGCCTGATTCATAGTCGGAGGAGGAGGAGGCAGCAGTAGCAAAAACCGCTGGCATAGTGGGCAGGAAGTTCGTGCGAGTAGTGCGGATGTATGAGGCAAGACCAAGGATCATGTCCAGGTCGGCCCACAGTGGAGAGCCATGGTCCATCGAAGACAGCTTCGGAAGGTAAAGCCGGCGTTATCGGGACATGAAGGGGCAGTGGAGGATTGCATGATCGAAGGTTTCATCCTCGGAGTCGCAGGAAGGGCAGGTGGGTGAGCGATTGGCATCGTTCCATGAGGGTTGAGCAGCAAGATAGCTCTTGCCAGCGCGCATTTGGTGGA
>QFET01012823.1:0-19493 GCA_003316355.1 Tuber calosporum
GGGGGGGGCTTACAATTCCCATTATGACTTTGGGTAATTGCTGGTGTAAGATATTGTCTGAATAGAGCAAGACTCGGGAATCAGCATGGGGATGAGGAAGCCTCATCCTTATATAATTTCTACCTAGCCCCTATTACGTACAAGGCGGTGAATTCTCTCATCCCCATGTCCTCGCTAACGCTATACCCTTCTACTCGTAGTTGCATTTCCATCGCTTTAATCTGTCGGAGGAGTTCGAAAGTCTTTATCGGCTGTGTAGGAGTGACATCTCCATGCCCCAAAACCATCTTCACGATGTCCTCATATCCGTTTATAGTTTCTCACCACAGAAGCCTTCGACCCTCTTTATCCGCACAGTTGGCAATGACATTCTCCGGTTCTAGAAGAATTTTCACGGCGTCCCTGTGCCCATATTGGACAAGGGAGGTTCCGAGCTCTCGGCACGCCGCAAACCCAGGACCCGACAAACACACAAATACAGGTGTACCCCTTTAAATGTTACCTATAAACTGCCAGGACAGGTGTATTAGCTTGCTTTTTCATGCCTTGCAACTGCTATTACCGCATCTTTGCCAAAAATAATAGTGTTTGCTGCTAACGTACCATTTATCATACCGTTTTTCCAAAGAAATAGACCTGCACCGAAAACCCTGTACAGTATCTTCCATGTCCCGAGAACCTTGAACCCTACCAAGGGTATCTAAAGTTAAAAACCGTGACATTATGTTGATAGTTTTGACCATGACCACATGTTGCACTAAGGATAAATCAACCGATAGAATTGAGCAAGGGGAATTGACAATAGAATTAACTCTGGGAACACCTTTTGTTGCAACGATTCGAGTGTGTGCTTCATTCCGCAAATTGTTTTTTCCACTATTCAACAATACTCCAATATTCGCTAGCCCATATCTACATACAAACGATCATCCCCAATGGCTTGTATCAGCTTTGAGCAATGTGTATCAATGGAAGTCACAGAAGTATTGGAGGTTTCTCTTCGAAAAAGAAGTTCGAAGAAAGACAAACGGGATAGAAAAAAACAAAGAGAAAACAAAGAAGAATTGGGCAGAACAGATCAGATATAGTGTACTCAGATTTTAAGAGCCGCTTTCAACGCAAATTTATGGTCGGTACCTTTGAATACCCTTACTGGCACGGGAGAGGTGTTCGACCAGCATTGCCCGCAGTGTTGCGAGTGACATCCTCCCGTTCCAATATGATCTGTACAATGGCCCCAAACCCTTTTATAGCGGCCCACGATGTTTCCGTGGTAGGATACGATACCCGCCGCATCCCGTGGGGTTGGGATTCTATATCTTAACCATTAATATAGCAATCGTTTTCTCCATAACTCTTGGCTATGCAATCCCGCAGGGTCACTCTGATGAAGCTACTAGTCCCAATTACCATAGCTACGGCATACGAGTGACCTAGAACATATACGATCATCGGACTGAGCGGGAATTTATAGCACGAGTTGGTTCACCCTTTACGTAATTTCCCTTGTGGTATATGTTTCCTAGGAGCAAGAAGCAAACCGCATGGATTGGGTTAACTGGAACTGAGGTAAAGCTAGTGACCGGCCGGTTGCACCGGAGGAAAAAAAGACGAGGGAAACGAACATCAGATTCAAGAATTTGCAAATGAGAAAGGTTTTTGCCGTCGGACAATGGTTTTTAGGTAGAAAGGTTTGTTGAGTGGGGTTTGTTTGTGTTCTTGCAGTAGTCTTGAATATGAAACCAGCAAGTTAAAACAATTGGAAAATTTAAAAATGAACAACCCTAAACAAACTGGCTTAATTAGCCCAAGTAATAAAAAAAAAAATACTGGTTTCCATTAATATATTTTACTCCTATATCAATATTCAAAGTATGATTTTCAGTACCAGCTTTTATATTACTACCCTGATAAGCTCGCCCTTTCTCAATCAGCAATCTTTGGTTCTTAAAGATCATTGCTATTTACGGAAAGTTTAGGATGAACATATACATCACAGGAAGGTTAAGTTACAACTTTTGAAATATCCTAATAACGAGATTTAAAAGGAGATTCAGAAAATTCTTTCTGGGAGCAGCTAATATCCAAGCAACTAGAATATATCTTTCCCCATGACAGAATATATGATATACTTGAGTTTTCTTAAAATAGGAGTATATAATAGTAGGGTTGATATTAAATTTGAAACTATACTTAACTCTCAAAAGAAATTAATAGCAGATAGGTGATATAGGTAATACAATTAAAATAGAAGAACTTAATATCTTTGGATCTGAGTGCTTTAATCAATCTTAGTTCTTAAAGAGTTGTTATAGGGTAGCCAATTCGGTGCTATTAAATTGCCTAGGCAGTAATTGTTTCAACAAAGACAGAGAACAATCAGGAAATCTCAGTGGCTTGTGATACAAAAGTGATAAAGGCTCTTGAATGTAGAAAGGGAGTTTGCTGACTTACTATGTTAATATGAGTGCTGATAAGGAAAAATCAGGCTAACTTCTTAAACACAGTTTTCTTCTATTATAGTTTTAAGTTTGTATGACAACCAGAATTATTCAGATAAATCGATAAAAGTGATTTTACAAAACTTCAGTTATAAGAATTTTATCAACCATTTAAATATTTTCAATAACATTGATATTTCATAAATTAGTTTCTGGAAACTCGTATGATTCATTTAAAAGAAAAAATGTAAAAAGAAAAAGAACGAGCAAATAGGATAATTATCATAATCAGAATAAATATCTTAATTAAAGCTTTATAATAGTAAATAAGGGTATAAAAAATTAAGATTTTTTGTATTTGTTCCTAAAGCCAGGGGGATGTTATGATGCTCTGCTATTAGCTATTGTGGAAGAGGTCAATACTTCTCTGTAGGGAGAACCAGTTTGACTGAGTCATCAATAATGTCCTTAAATTGAACTTTGGTTGTTATCGGGCGTGGTGCTAATCTCAGCCATCAAGGAAGGTGTACTATTGCAATGAGTAGTACTATGCGAGGATCCACTATTGCTTTTAGGCCTATGCCTACGTTGTATTGATAGCCTAACTCTATAGTTCCTAGCGCACAACGCCAATAGAGGAGCGGAACCGTAAAGAGGTAAAGTAATTGTTTAGGAAAGAACTTAGATGGTTGTGTGAAGAGTCCTAGCTACAAGTTGTTTTTTTTTTTTTTTTTTTTTTTTTATTTATTTCATATATTACTTGTTAAGGTACAAGAAGTGGCATGAATCATGAGATATGGCATAAAGAAAACCTTAAATATGAAACGAACTATTAAAGGAAAGAATATCTCCTAAGCTACGAGTAGTGACTTGTACAAGACACGTCACCATATACGGTTAACCAAAGATAGTCAAAGAAACAAACTAAAAGCTAAAAAGTCAAGTTACAACCAGAAAGGAAACATACACCTTCCTCGGGACTATAAGCAAACAAAAGCAAATGAAAATACTAGCTAAAGTGGCTGAGGCAGAGAGGAAGACAAAAGGAGAGGAGCCACGGGAGAGGCAGGGGATGAGGGGAAGACCATGGGGCAAGGAGAGCAAAGCCCAATGCCAGGCATGAGGGGAGGGAAAGTGGGGGACAGTGTGGCTGAAAGTCTCTTCCTCATCCCCACACCGGGGGTAAACAGTAGAGAGGCTACCTGAATACCAGGAGGGGTAGGCCGCAAGGTAGATCTTGTGGGAATGTATCTGATGTACACGTCCAGCAATAAATTTCCTCAGGCCAATAAAAGGGTGGGGCGACAAGCGCCTGGGAAAAGGGTAGTACTCGGGAGGGGGTTCCATGGTGAGCCAGTCATTCAAGAGCAAATCATAGGCCTTTCGACTCAGGGCATTATAAGCTGAGGTCATGCCAGAAGCAGGTGGGAGATGAGGAGGAATGGACAGTAGGTCAGTCCTTATTAGAGGTGCATAGGAGAGCGAGCCCAGGAGTGGTAGTATCAGATGTGCCAGAGCATCAATGGGATTGTGTGGGAGCAATGGGGGGGAGGGAGCGGGAGTTCACCAGTTCAGAGGCATGACATTGGGCTGAAGGCGCCTACAGAGGGGGCGGAAAGAATCTGGTGCCTGGAAGCAAAGGAGTATGGCGAAGTCAGGATGGAGATGAGCAGCAGCAGGGCTGGCAGAGGGAGGAAAGCTGATCAATTGCAGGGGAGCAGAACGGCAATGATGCCTGGCCAAGCAGGCCACTGGTGGTAGACAGGACTACACTGAGAGGATTGGGATAGTTATGGAACAGAAGCAGTTAGGGACCCATCGTTGAACGGAGCACCAGAAAACCTCTATAAGGTCCAGCAGGGAGCAATAGGGGACTCACAGATTAGCCACAATTGAGGAGAATGGGGAGTAGGAGGGAGACTGCCAGCCTGTGATACAGGTGTGGGGAGTGGCTAGCCCCTGGGGGGGAGAGTCGCTGTATCATGGAGAAACACCTGGGGCGAGGGAAAGACAATGGGAGAAGTGAGCTTGAGTGGAGGGGGAAGGGGTGAACCAGTACCCGAGAGAGCTGACCTGGGACTGAGGGGAAAAAAGGAGAAAAACAATGGTGATAGGGGAAGTATCAAGAGCCCCACGCTGAAGCGGAGCCATCCAGTGCATCAGTTCACTCTTAGGGATAGAAATAGACACATAATGCCTGAAGGCCCTTCGCTTAAGCCTGGCATAAATACGCTGCAGAGAGCAAACATTGCCCCAGTGAGATGGAGAGGCCAAAGTAATGGCAAAATCATCAACATATGAAAGAATAAGCCCACAGGGAGAAAAATATGTAAGGTAGAAATATAAATAATAAACAACAAAAAAGACACTATAGACCCTTGCAGGGTGCCCATAGAAATGGAAGAAAAGGTCTGCGGAGAACCCTGAAACAACAAGGAGCGGGTGCGCACAGTGAGGAAGGACCTGACCCTGACTACAAGATAGTGGTTAACCCCTTTACGCTTAAGGAACTTGGCCAAGAAAGTAGGGTCAACATTGTCAAAATCCCCCTTGATGTCCAGAAACAGTGTAGACCGCTTGAGGCATGGCTGTTGCAAGGAGTGGATAGACTGAACCAAGGAGGCAGAGGCGTCAAAGAAGGAGAGACCAGGGAGAGAGCCATACTGATTGAGTCTCAAGAGTGCAGCGGCATATGTGATAGGCTGCAGGAGGGAGGTAACAACCCTTTCCATAATTTTGGACAAGGTTGGCAGGAAGAGGATAATGCAAAAGGAGGAAGGGGAATCATAAGAGACCTTACTAGGCTTATCCAGAATGAGCCCATTCGCCTTCTTCAGGGACGGGGGGTGGAAGCCAAACAGTAGGAGCAGGCCAAGGAGGTACGTGAGGATGAGAGGGTTGGTTGCATTCACCTATTTCCGGAGAGAGGAAGGGATCATGTCGGATGAAAACGCAGAGGAGGAGGATGATTGAGCGAGATTGGATGCCAGTTCCTCAGGTGTAAGTGGGAGGCAGTCACCATATGGATAGAAGATAGAGGGGAGGGAACAAGATGGGAAGAGGAGGGAAGAAATGGTCGAGGAGGGCCTGATTCATACCCTCAGGGGTATCGGCCGTGGGAAAGGAGGAGAACCAAGGGGTCAGCAGGCCAAGAAGTAGCATCTTAGAAGTCCAGATAGTACGGGGCGTGGTATTCAAAAGGAGATCAGACCAGTGAGCTCCTTTGCCACCCCTAATAGCCCTAAAGTACCCTTGCTTGGAGAGGCGAGCATCCTCCAGGGCTGAGGGAAGGCAGTCAGGGCTTCTGACGTCCTAGAAGCAGAGTGGTACTCCCTGCACAGGGTAGATTATAAGGGGAACCACCATGGCTTCATGTGGAGGGAAGGACAAGACAATTAGATGTACTGTTGGAGCAGAGAGGAAAGGCAGAAAGAGTGGCGATCAAACCAGATGTTCTGAGAGGAGGAGGTCAGCAGAGGGGGGACTAGGGTAGGTGAAAAACCTTGAGTTCCTCTGCCAGGGCGGACCACTCAGTCAAGGCCCAGTTGGGAATTGGAGCTGGTGGGACCACAGAAGGATGGGCATAGGTAATTTATATAGGTAGATGGTCTGAACCAGTAGAGGGAAGGGGAGTATCTCAATAAGGCAAATATTGAGCAAGGCTGGTGCAAACAATAGTAAGATCAATAACACAGGGGCACGAAGAGCCGTCCAAAGGGAAACGGGTAAAAAAACCAGGTGTGTTAAAGAGGGAGAAGCCCGAGGCAGAGGCCCTGTCGGCGTAGAGGGACGAGGCCTCTAACTCATGGTGAGAAAACTCTCTCAAAGGGTGAGCAGCAGGGAGCTAAACATTAAGGTCCCCAAGGGTGATCACTGGAAATTTGAGGAAGGGAAACACAATTGAAGGGGGAACAGTGTGACAAGGGGAGGAAGAGGAAACCCATGTACAGTAGGCATTAAGAATGCAAAAACGAGAAAAGGAAAACCCAAATACAGGAGCATGGAAAGAAATTCAAGCCCATGACATCCTGCCTGCCACTAAAGAGGGGGAGAATAATATTGTACTTTAACAGAGCCGCAGAAATATAAAAGGCAACTGTAGGGGAGGCGGAGGACAAGGAAGGTAGGTGGAAGGAGGTTAACCCTTGGAAGGTAGGCAGACATCCTCTGCAAACAGGTGGGTCCAGCAAACAAATAACGGAAGGAGAAAGGGATAATCTACTAAAAGAATTAAATAAGGAGAGAAACATATCCCAGCTCCCAAGGCTATAGTGCTGAATTATGGAGAGAGGTAAGTGTAGAGGAGGGGAGGGAGGGAATACGTAATCATAAGACATTAGCGGGCAGAACCCGAACTATGGTGGGAGGAAGGAGTAAGGAAGGAGGCCTCTATGGGAGAGAGGGCGCTCTTCCTTGGTGGACACAACTAGGCGGGGAAGCAGTGTGAGAAGTTGGGACGACGTCCAGCTGAAGGACAGAGTAGAGGGTCCTAGAAGACCTACTTGGTCGAGGGGTTTCAAGATCAACAGGAGGTCAAGAGAATGGGTGGTCGGATGGACGGATGTACTGGTGCCAGGGAGGACAGTCAGGGGCACCACTGGGGCACCAACAGCGCCTGAGAGTTCCATGGCCTCAGGTGGGGAGGGAGAGGAGGCGCGATTCCCCTCAACTGTACAAGGGCATCGAGGATGGATGGGGCGATTAGTTCAATCATGGTGTCTCGTCCTAGGGGCAAGAGGTGTTTGGGCAGCAGTGATCGGCCCTGGTATGGTGAATGGAGCACATTGGGCATACGGTGTGATCCACCTTGCACCATGGTCCTTGGTGACTAAACCTGCAGCAGTTGAATCATTGGGTAAAAGTTTTAGAGAAGAAGGCCAGTCGGACCAGTGATTCTGTCAGAGAAGAGGAATGGACAGAACCAAGTGTTCCAGGTCGGTAGAGTTAGTAGTGGCAATCAAGGAGGTTGAGAACTTGCCCATCTTGAGTCCTTGTCTGGGGTAAGAAAGCAAGCTGAGAGGATCGAAACTCCAGTTATGTTTCAAAGGGAGTTGGAGAGGATAGTGATGAGGTCCTAGTTGTCGTCAGGGAGGTAGACCAAGGGGACAGAGTAAATTACCACCTGAGTAGCGTTAGAGGTAGGACGGAAGGGAAGACAAGGTTTCTTGCTAACTGGAAAGGACTGGTTTAGGCGAAGAGAGAGAGTGTTGAAGTATGGCGCATTGGAGAGGGCAGGGACTGAGAGGTCACGACTGAGGAGAGAAACAGTCCCACAGTCCTTAACTGTGTTAGTAATAAAACGCGGGAGGGAACAGTTGGCTTTGTTCAGGACTGCTGCGGCGAGGTCTGGTAGGAGGCCAGCTAGAGCAAGGGCATCTGCCCTAAGGCCAGTGAAGGTGTGTAGGACGTAGAAGTGGCGAGTGGAGGCAGGAATGGGTGGAGGCACTTTTACCTAGAGTGGGGAAGGGATCAGGCAGCTTGAGCAACTAGAGCTACAGTAGGGGAAGCAGAGACTGCTGGACACTTGCATTTTCCATTCCTCCTGCCAGTCCTGTCGGTGAATACCTGCTGGGTGCCGACGGCCAGCTTGTCTGCAAACTGAGGAGAGGAGTGGTCAAAGCCAGAGTTGACAAGAGGGGGGTTAAAGGAAAAGAATGATGCAGCTGGGGGAGGGATTGCAGAGGCCGGAGGAGGTAGCACATGAGCACGAAAACCGCAACATCCAGGAGGGCCAGGTGGACCATGGGCTGCCGAAGGAACAGGAGGAGCAGGAGGGGGTGGGAGAGGGGGTTGTGGGTGGATAACCCTATGTGCCAGGTCGCAAAGAGAGAAATAAAGGGAGTTGAGGTCCGAGCGAAGGGTGTCTACACCATTCGAAGTCGGGGCAGACATAGCAGCAGGCTGGTCCCGAAAAAAGACCGGTTTGCTCATCGAACCTTGTATTGATTGCAACACGGCCGGGTAGGGTGGACCTGACAAGAGGGTGGAGAAAGGTTCCAGCAATGGAAAAGTCATACAAATTTTGAGTGGAGAGGGGGGGTACCTGTCCTTCCTGTAACCTAATGGTGCAAAGGGTCTTGCGGAGGAAACAGGAGATGAAAATGGGGTTGACTGGGAGGCTGGAGTGAGGAGAGTCTTCACACGAGAGGGCAAGCGAAGACTGAATTAACGAGGGACGAGAAGGCTCCATGGCCTTCACTTAGGAACGCGAGGCCTGAGGGAGGGCAGGATAGAGGTGTTCGTGAAGTTATATGAGTTAACTGAGGTTTTGAAAATGTAGGGACAGGAAAATAGGGGAAGCGGAGTGTCTCCTAGCTACAGGCTAGATTTTTTCCACTTTCTTTTTCTTTTTCTTCTTTGTTTTTTTATATCATATATTTGTTGTTAAGGTACAAGAACTTGCATGCAGTACTAGCTATGGAATAAGCAAAAACTTAATCCCAAAAACTAAGAAGAAAGGAAACCATCGGCACATAACGCTCCAACTAGACATGTAACTGTCCATACACCGTGTACGGTAAATTCAAGTATGGAAAAACCAGCCAAGGAAACATACAGAAACCAAGCCTTAAGGTAAGGAGAGACTGTAAGTTTTTAAGAACTTGGGGAAGAGAAAAGAAGGATGGCGGGAGACCGAGTGCGGGGTGGGGGCGACCAAGGGAGGGGAGACGAGGGTGGCGAGAGTAGCATGTTGGGGGGGAAGCCAACTTAAGTCTCAACCAAATAGGTTACCAGGTAGAGGAGAAGTGGAATAGAGGACTAGATGGGGTCGACTGTGCCTATCCCTATGATGCCTTGGAGGTGGCGCCTGCAGGCATCGGGGGTGGCCGAGCAGGAGACAATAGCATGCTGGAAGACCTCATCATGGTCCCGGCATCGTGGACAGAGGGTGGGCACCCCTTCAGAAGCCCATGAGGTTTGGAGGGCCAGGTAGCTCTTGTGGTCACGCATCTGGTGAATGCGGCCCACCATGAACTTGCCCAGGCCCTGATAACGATATGGGGACAGTGATAGTTTGTAGGGGTAGTAGGATGGGGGAGGACAGGCCTCTCCCCAGTCGTTAATAAGGGTCTGGTGGGCCCACCTCCAAAGACCAGTATATGCAGCGCGTATGGCAGGTAACGGGGGAAGAGGAGAACTGTTGGGTGTGAGATATGCCCGTGGTATTGGGGCGAAGGGCGGGGGTCCCAAGATGGGCAGGGTAAGAAGGGCAATTGCATCCACCGAGAGGTGGGTGTGGACAGGACGTGAGGGAGGAGCAGTTTTCCAGTGGACAGGATTGACATTGGGTTAGAGACATCTAGCGAGGTAGCGCCATGAGTCAGTAGTGCAGGATTGGAGGAGCGAGAGAAAGTCTACGGGGAGCTGCATTGCGGTAGGGTTCATGGTGTGGGAGGTACACACCAGTTTGAGTGAAGTAAGCTGGCGCCGGTGAGTGTACAAGAGGGTGATAGGCAGGAGGCAGCTCTCCAGGGAGAGGACAGAGAGTCAGGTAGAGTGGAAGCAGTTGGTAACCCATCTTTGGATCAGGTGCCAGAAGAGGTTCATGTGCCATAGCATTTCACGTGAGGGTACGAAGAGGTCAGTGCCATAGGTAAGGATAGGGAGGAGAAGGGAGACAGAGAGGCAGTGGCACAGGTGGGGAGAGTGGCCCGCCCCTGGTGGGGAAAGCCTGTGAACAGTGGCAAAGGCCACTTGAGCAAGGGCAATACTCTTGGAGAAATGAGTGGAGGTGGAAAGAGATGGGGTGAGCCAGTAGCCATGCTACCTGAGAGAGTTGGCAGGATGGAAGACCTGCACAACCAAGTGTATGGGAATAATGCAAGAAGAGCCCAGCTGGTTCTTTGTGGGGTAGTGAATAAGTTCCGTCTTGGGGAGTGAAAAGGGAACATTGTGTGTTGCTCCGCGGCGTTTGATCTTCGAAAAAGCTACCTGTAGCAGTTGAACATTCCGATGGTAGGTAGAAGATGATATAGTCAAGGCAAAATCATCAACATAGGAAAGAATAATACCCCTAGAAAGGGAAACATGAAGGGAAGAAACATAAATAACAAAAAGGAAAGGAGATACAGGAGACCCCGGAGGGGTTCCAACAGAAATGGAAGAAATAATTCCTGGTGAGCTGTGGAAAAGAAGACAGCAGGTGTGGCCAGTAAGGCAGGACCTGACCTAGGAGATAAGGTAGTAGTTAACGCCTGTTTTCCAGAGTATGGCAGAGAGAAAATCAGGATCCACATTATCAAAACCCCCTTTGATATAATGGAAGAGGGTGGAGACCACGAGGGCGGGGCAACGTAAGGTGCGGATTGTGTTGGCAAGAGTCGTGTCTGCATCAAAGAAGGAAAGGCCTGCCAGGGAGCCACACTGGTTGGGACTGAGGAGGCGACAGGCCCTGGCGACGAGAGAGAGGCTGGGGGCGACAATTCTCTCCAAAACCTAGAGGTTTGTTATGTGAAGGACGATGACCCAAAAGGAGGTCTGGATGTCATATAATGGCTTGCCTGGCTTGTCCAGTACCACGCCATTGGCCTTTTTGAGGCAAGGGGGGTGGAAACTGTGGTGGAGAAGTGGGGAAAGGAGCGAAACAAGTTGGAAGGGGGTGGTACAGTGGACCACTTTCCATATCCCATAGGGGACGTTGTCAGGACCTGGCGCTGAGGAGTAGGTGGAGGCCTTAAGGCTGGCAGAGATCTCATTTGAGGACAGCTCAGGGGCATCTGAGTAGGTGCACAGGATGGTGGGAGCATGAGGGGAGGTACGTGGTAGAAAGATATGATTGATGAGAGCAGTATTAATACACATGGGGGTGTTGGCCCCTGGGAGAGTAGGGAAGTGAGTTGTGGAGGAACCTAGGGCCAGACGTTTGTTGGCCCAGAGGGTAGAGGGAGTGGCATTGAGGAGGAGGAGGGAGGTCTAGTGGGCCTATTAGCTCTCTTTATGGCTTTGAAGTAGCTGAGCCGGGTAGGTCTGGAGGCAGAGATGTTGCTCGAAGAAAGGGAAGTACGTGCTTTGCGAGCAGCACAGTGGTGTTCCTTTCTAAGGGTAGAGAGGAGGGGTGACCAGCAGGGCTTAGCCTGGAGAGATGGGTGCAAGAGGGAGGTATAGTTGCAGAGGAGGGAGAGAACACGACCGAAATTGGTGTCAATTCATAAGGATAGTGAAGCAGTTGTGGGCAGGCGGGGGGCATCGGGGACTGTCAACTCCTCATGCAAGGGTGAGAGGGTAGCCCAGTTAGTCAAGGCCCACTTTGGGCGGGGAGCTAGTTGTGTATCTTTAGGACGCCTAAAGGAAGGCAAAATGGGGACATGGTCTGAGACAGTTGAGGGGAAGGGAGTGTTCCATGAGGAGAAATAAGCAAATAATACAGGAGAGGAAAAGGAAAGATCTAACACAAATGGTCTGCCGCCGCTACCCAAAGGTAAGCGGGTCAAGACCCCAGGAGTGTTTACAAACTGGTAGCTAAGTTCACCATTCCTAGAAACGTAAGGGGAAGAAATAGCTAACTGAGAGGGAGAGTGGGCCTGTAGCAGGTCACAGGAAGGGTGGTGGATATTAAAGTCACCTAAGGAAAGAACAGGAAACCCATACAGGGGAAACAACTCAAGAGGAGAAATAGGACGCAAGAAGGGTGCCCTGCCAGGGAGAGAATATAAGTTCAGTACCGGAAGGCGTGAAAAGGAAAACCCAAATAACCTGTCTATCAGGAAAAAATCAAGGCCCAGAGTGTCAGATCTCATAAAGAAAACGGGAAGTATGACACTCATAGAGAGTAGGGAAGAAGAAACATAACAAGCTATACATGACTTTTTAGGAGAGGAACATTGGGGGGATAAGAACTTGAAGCCAGCAAAGGTAGGAACACGTCTTTGGAAAACTGGAGGATCCTGGATACGCACCAGGGAAACAGGAAAGGAAAGTTCAACTAAACAATTAAAAAGGGAAGAACACACATTCCTGATACCCAGGCAGTTGTGTTGAGTAAGGGAGAGAATTGACGAGGCCCTAGGGGCCCCATGCGGTTGGTAGGCAGGTGTGCTATCCATTACTGGGCAGAGCCCATAAGATCACAAGGGGCACGCGATGGACTGGGCAGCACCTGGGTGAGCGGGGGACCATAGCGGGAGGAAGACCTGGACATGCCAAGGGCGGACTGGGTGGACCTCATGGGCTTAGGAGTGGGTAGGTCAACAGTAGGACCCAAGGGACCTGGAGGCAGTGTAGAGGGGCTTGAGGCCATTGTGGAGTCAGGAGGGAGGTCTGTCAAGACATCAATCTCGTTATTGTTTATGAGGGGCTGGGCGGCAGGAGGCGGTGGAGAGGAAGGAGGGAGCCAATATGGGCAGTCTCAGTCATGGGCAGAGCGATCCCCATCGCAGATCTGGCAGCCTGGGGGGGAGGTCAGGCAGCAACTGAGTACGGATTTGGTGTTGCCCTGCTTGGGGCATGAAGGATTGGAGCATCTGTAGTCGGCTCTTGTGTGGTGAAGGGATCAGAAAGGACAGACTGGGTAGGGGTTCTTGCATCAGGGGGCTACATGACTAAAGGCCCAGCAGTTGTGGCACTGTCTGTAGGGGGAGGAGGAGAAGGCCCTCTCAGACCTCTTATTGGGTGAGAATAGAGGGACGTCTGGGAGGAGGGAGGAGGCGTACTCAGGGGCAGTGGTTATGACTACTGAGCAGGAGTGTTTAAGGCATGAGGCTGGGGCTCTATTAAGGAACCTAGCAGAGATGATGGAGACACCAGTCGAGTTAAGGATTTACGTGGAAAGGCAGGAAAAGAGGTAATCTTCAATATTGGGGTGGCAGGAGGAGGAGACAGTGTGGATCGCTATCTGAACGGCTGTGAGGACTGGGTGGAAAGGGAGCCGGGGGTTGTCGCCAACTGGAAAAGATTGATTGAGGCGACTGGTGAGGGCCTCAAAATAAGTGGCTTAAGAGAGGGCAGGGACCTGACCATCAAGGGCAGTGTGGGAGACAGAGCCTCGATCGTTGACAGAGGCCTTGAATCCAAGGTGGAGGGAGGAGTTTCCACCAACTAAAACCGAGGTGGCTAGGTCAGGGAGGAGGGCGAATATGACCCCAGCATCAGGGCGGAGGGTGGGTGAGCTGAGGGGCACGAAAAATCTGTGGGCGACAGTGGTAAGGGGGGGTGTAGAGGGTAGGGATTGTGGTTGAGGGGTGGGGGAGCCAGAGTTGGCGGAGGCCGGGGTCGCTTGGGTGGCTGCTGCTGCAACCTTGGCCATTGATTGAGCGCTTACTGAAAGCTTACTCCTAATCCTTCTCCCTACCACAATCTGAGCATAGGTGTGGCCGCAAGTATCATGGTCCCAGAATAGATTACTAGAGACACTGTGAATGACCAGGGGGGGGCCTTTAGTGGCAGCAGGCAGGAGTAGCAGGAGGACGGGGAAATGGGGGCCCTGAGCGCCTCTGGGTCGTGCCACTACAGGCATCAATGGCGGGAGCGGTAATACAGATGTAAGGGGGGGCGAGTATGTCTAGGTAGGCCAGGTCACAAAGCTCACAGCAGATTAATGCGAGGCTAGGGGCTGCAGGATCGGCTGAGGGAGACGAGTTGGGTAAGCCGGCACTGAGAAGTGCCACCGCTAAGGGGAGGGAGTCAATCAGGGCCCCAAGGGCAGATATTGGACGAAGGACGACGCAAAGGAGCTGGATCAATGTAATCTCTGCAGGGGAGAGGTCGTCGAGGCCAGAGGGAGATAGAGTGGGGACCTGACCGGATGAGAAGTTGAAAACTGCCTTTGTCTCGCCAAGGAAGGAGGAGAGGAAGCTGAGGTGGGGGGGGATTTCCACGGTGGAGGCAGTGGCTGAGGGTAGTGAAGGAGCGGCGGCGAAAAGATGGGGAGGAGGGGGACCGGCTTGCTAGACGACTAGGCTTAGGGTATGCAAGGACCTAAGTGAGGAAAGTTGTTAGTGGGATTCTGGGAACCGAGTTCAGTTTTCACGTGGTGGTGCAAAATGTAGTGGCAGGATAATAGAGAAAGCGAAGTGTGTCGTAGCTACTGGCCAATTTTTTTCACTTTTTTTATTTTTATTTTTATTTTATTTTTATATCATGTATTCATTGTTAAGGTACAAGAACTTGCGTGCAGCACTAGCTATGGCATAAGAAAACCATAATGCCAAAAACCAAAAACAAAGGAAACCATCGGTAAGTGAAGCTCCAACTGGGCAGGTAGCTGTCCATACATCATGTGCGGTATACTCAAGTAAGGAAAAACCAGCCAGGCAAACATACAGAAACCAAGCCATAAAGTAAGGAAAAACACGAGGTTCTAAGAAAATAGGGGGAAAAAAGCAGGTGGGCAGGAGACCCTGGGGGGGTAGGGGCGACCAAAGGAGGCGGAGAGGTGGGTGGTGATAGCAGCATGTCAGGGGGGAAGCCAACCTATGTCTCACGTAAATAGGCAACCAGGTTGGGGAGTAGTGGTCTGGAGGACCGGATGGGGTCGGTCTGGCCTATTCCCATAACGCCTTGAAGGTAGCCCCTGCGGTCATCGGCGGTGGCCGAGCAGGAGAATATAGCATGCTGGAAGTCTTCATCATAGTCCCTGCATCGTGGACAAAGGGTGGACTCCCCCTCAGAGGCCCATGAGGTGTGGAGGGCCAGGTAGCGCTTCTGGGCACGCATCTGGTGAATGCAGCCCGCCATGAACTTGCTCAGGCCCATAAAAGGATGGGGGGAGAGGGACAGTTTGTAGGTCTAATAGGGAATGGGAGGAGAGGCTTCTTTACAGACGGTGAAGAAGGTCTGGTGGGCCCGCCTCCTAAGGCCAATGTAGGCGGCGAGCATGGAACGTAGCAGAGGGAGGGGAGGACGAAGGGGTGAGAGATCTGCACGTGGTATAGGGACAAAGGAGAAGGATCCCAAGATGGGGAGGATAAGGTGGGCCATCGCATCGACTGGGAGGTCTCTGCTGAGAGAAGGTGAGGGGGAGCAGTTTTCCAGTGGACAGGATTGACATTGAGTTGGAGAGATCTAGAAAGGTGGCACCACGAGCCAGGAGCACGGGATTGGAGAAGAGAGGGAAAGTCCAGGGGGAGCCGCCCTGCGGCAGAGTAGATGGTAGTGGGGGTGCACACCAGTCTGGGTGCAGCAAATCTACGCCTGTGGGCGCATAAGAGGGCGATAGGTGGGAGGCAGCTCTCCTAGGAGAGGACAGAGAGTCTGGTTGAGGTGAAGCAATTGTTAACCCATCTGTGATTCTGGTGCCAGAAGACGTTCATGTGCTGTAGCATGCCAGGGGAGGGTACGAAGAGGTCAGCCCCGTAGGAAAGAATGGGGAGAAGAAGGGAGACGGCGAAGCGGTCGCAGGGGTGGGGGGAAAGGCCTGCACCTGGTGGGGAAAGTCTGCGAACAGTGGAAAGGGCGCCTTGAGCGTGGGCAAGACATTTGGAGAAATGTGTAGAGGTAGAAAGGGATGGGGTGAGCCAGTAGCCAAAGCACCTGAGAGAGTATGCAGGATCGAAGACCTGCCCATCCAAGTGTATGGGAATAATGCAAGGAGAACCCTGCTGGTTCTTAGTGCGCTAGTGAATAAGCTCTGTGTTGGTAACTGAAAAGGGAACATCGCGCCCGGCCCCGGTACGCTTGATCCTGGCAAAAGCTGCTTGCAGTTGCTGAACATTGCGGTGGTGGGAAGAAGAAGATACAGGCAATGCAAAATCATCAACTTAGGAAAGAATAAGGCCCCTAGGAAGGGTAAAATGAAGGGAAGAAACATAAATAACAAAAAGCAAAGGAGATACAGGAGACCCCTGTGGGGTCACAACAGAAACGGAAGAAATAATTCCATGTGAGACCTAGAAAAGAAGACGGCAGGTGCGGCCGGTAAGGAAGTACCTGACCCAGTAGATAAGGTAGTAGTTGACGCCCTTTTTCCTGAGTATGGCGGAGAGAAAATCAGGATCCAGGTTATAAAAACCCCCTTTGATATCAAGGAAGAAGGTGGAGAGGCGGAGGGCGGGGCGGTGCAGGGTACAGATTGTATGGGCAAGGGTGGTAATGGCATCAAAGGAGGAAAGGCCTGCACGGGAGCCACACCAGTTGGGACTAAGGAGGCCACAAGCCTTGGCGACGAGGTTGAGGTGAGAGGCGACATTTCTCTCAAAAACCTTAGAGATTGTTTTGAGAAGGACGATGACCCACAAGGATGCCAGGGTCTCATAGGATGGCTTACCTGGTTTGACCAGAACAACTCCGTTAGCCTTTTTGAGAGAAGTAGCGTGGAAACTATAGAGGAGAAGATGAGAGAGGTGTGAAACAAGCAGGGAGGGGGAGGAACGGTGGACCACTTTCCATACCCCATAGGGGACATTGTCAGGACCTGGTGCTGAGGAGGAAGAGGAGGCCTTGAGGGCGGCAGAGATCTCATCTGAAGACAGCTCGGGGGCGTCTGAGTGGGGGCGGAGGCTGGATGGGGCGCAGGGGAATTGATGTGGTGGAAAGGAATAATTGAGGAGGGTGTTATTAATAGACTCGGGGCTGTTGGACTATGGGAGAGTGGGGAAGCGATTTATGGAAGAACCTAGGGCCAGATGTTTGGTGGCCCAAAGGGTGGAGGGAGTAGCGTTGAGCAGGAGGGAGGTCCCGTGGGACTTTATTGCTCATTTTATGGCTTTAAAGTAGTCAAGGCGGGCAAGTCTGGCGGCAGAGAGGTCGCTCGAAGAGGGGGAAGCACTTGCCTTGCGAGCAGCGTAGTGTTATTTATTCGTAACAGGAGAGAGGAGGGGCGACCATCAGGGCTTGGCCCTTGGAGATGGGCGCGAGAGGGGGCTATAGTTGCGTAGGAGGGAGAGAACATGACTGCAATTGGTGTCAAACTATAAGGATTGTGAGCCGGTTGTAGGCAGGTGCAAGGGTTGTCTGTTACCATCAACTGCATAAGTAGGGACGAGAGGGTGGCCCAGTCAGTCATGGCCAAGTTGGTTCGGGCAGTAGGTTGTGTGTCTTTAGGATGCCTAAATAATAGCAAAATGGGGACATGGTCTGAGCCAGTCGAGGGGAGGGTAGTACTCCATGACGAGAAAAAAGGAACTAATACCGGAGAGGCAAAGGAAAGAACTAGCACAGATGGTCTGCCCCTGCCACCCAAAGGGAAGCGGGTGAAGACCCCAGGGGGATTCCAGAGATGGTAGCCTTGCTCGGCAGCCCTGGGAAAGTAGGGGAAAGAAACTCCTAACTCAGAGGGGGATTGGGCCCGTAGCTGGTCACAAGAAGGTTGGTGGATATTGAAGTCACCCAAGGAAAGAACAGGAAACCTATCCAAAGAAAACAACTCTAGAGGAGAAATTGTATGCAAGGAGGATGTCCTGCCAGGGAGAGAGTACAAGTTGAGTACCCGAAGGCGTGAAAAGGAAATCTCAAATATCCTCACTGTCTTTAAAAATTCAAGGGCCACAGTGTCAGAGCTTCCAAAGATAATACGAAGTATGACACTCATGGATAGTAGGGAGGAAGAAACATAGTAAACTACATGTAGCTTTTTAGGGGGGGAAGAGGGGGGGAAGAAGGACTTGAAGCCAGCAAATGTTGGAAGACATCCTCGAAAAATTGGGGGATCCTAGATGCACACCAGGCAAACAGGAAAGG
This sequence comes from Tuber calosporum, assembly GCA_003316355.1. Lineage (NCBI taxonomy): Eukaryota > Fungi > Ascomycota > Pezizomycetes > Pezizales > Tuberaceae > Tuber > Tuber calosporum. Next base: position 18,054 of record QFET01012823.1, read on the forward strand.
AAAGTTCAACTAAGAAATTAAAAAAGGAGGAAAACATATCTCAGCTACCAAGAAAGTTGTGTTGAACAAGGGAGAGAAAGGACAAGGCCCTAGGGGCCCCATTCGGCGGTTAGGCAGTTGTGCAATCTATTACAGGGCAGAGCCCATTGGATCACGGGTGGCAGTAGTGGGGCCGGGCGCAACCTGGTTGTGCGGGGCACCATGCCAGGAGGAGGACCTGGACACGCCAGGGGCAGACTGGGCTGGCCTCATCGGCCTGAGAGTGCTTAGGTCAACGCTAGGACCCAAGGGACCTGGTGGAGATTTGGAGGAGTGTGAGACTATTGTGGTATAAGGAGGGAGGTCTGACTTGACATCTATCTCGTCACTGTCTGTGAGGGGTAGGGCAGTAGGGGGTGCAGGGGAGGGAGGAGTGGGTCTAGCTAGGCAGTTGTGGTCATGGGCAGAGTGATCACCATTGTAATTCGAGCAGTCTGGGGGATAGGGCAGGCAGCAATTTAGTACGGGTTTGGTGTTGCCCTGCTTGAGGCATGAGGGATTGGAGCATCTGTTGTCGGCTTTCATGTGGTGCAGGGAGCAGAATACACAGACTGGGTGCAGGGTGTAGCATCGTGGGGCCATGTGACCAAGGGCCCAGCAGTTGTGGCATTGTGTATAGGGAGAGGAGGAGAAGGCCCTCTCAGACCTCCTATTAGCTGAGAATAGAGGGAGGTGCTAGAGGAGGCAGGAGGCTTGCTTAGGGGCGGTAGTTATAACAACCGAGCAGGAGTACTTGAGGCGTAAGGCTGTGTCCTAATTGAGGAATGTATCAGGAAGGGCGGGGACACCAGTGGAGTTAAGGATTGAGGTGGAGTGGCGGGAGAAGAGGTCATCTTCATCGTCCGGGAGGCAGGAGGAGGGGACAATGTGGATCACTATCTGAATAGCTGTTTGGGCCGGGTGGACGGGGAGCCAAGGGTTGTCTCTAACTGGAAAAGGTTGATTGAGGCACCTGGTGAGGGCTTCAAAATAGGGGGCATAAAAGAGTGCAGGGACCTGATAATCAAGGCCCGTGAGAGAGACAGAGCCTCGATCGTTGACAGAGGACTTGAATCCAAGGGGGAGGGAGGAGTTTGCATCAACTAAAATAGAGGTGGCCAGTTCAGGAAGGAGGCTGGATATAACTGCTGCTTCAGGACGGAGGGCTAGTGATGAGACGGGGGCAAAAAGCCGGCGGGCAGCCGTGTTCAGGGGGGGGTGGACAGGGCGGTGATTGTGGTTGAAGGGAGGGAGAGGCAGAGTTAGAGAAGGTCGGGGTCACTTGGGTGGCTGCCACAGCCGCAACCTTGGCCACAGAAGGAAGGCTTGCTGGAGACTTACTCCTATTCCTCCTCCCTACCACGATCAGGGCATAGGAGAGGGCGGAATTATCACGGTCAAGGAACTGATCGCCAGAGAAAT
>QFET01012828.1:0-18832 GCA_003316355.1 Tuber calosporum
GATCATCATCCTGTGTCGTGTGAAGAAAAGTGAGAGCGGCCTGTATGCGGGCTTCAATAATGGAATATGGTTCAACCCTTTGACTGGGAGGTATAAGTGCTGCCTGAGAGATTGTAGACATGATTGGCTATGCTGTATGAAGTATCAAGGATCAGAGGGAGGGCATTCAATGTGAGTGGGTAGAAAATTATCTTGGTAGATGTGTATTGAATTTGGATACTCTGTTTAGTAATAAAATTTGCTTACTTTCTAGGGTTGAATTACAGGGTTTCTATGCTAAGCCACAAATTACCATTGAGCTGTAAAATACCGTTGAGCTGTCAGGCACTCTCTTGAGAGTGCCCACGGTCGCGAGCCAGCGAGCGATTGTGGGTTGTGGTGCAACGCAACCACAACCTTGGCACGAGTACCCCTGAAGGCATATCCAAGAACAGTCGTTTAAAAGGCTCTTCTTGTTCTCTTGTTGGTTGAGATATGAAGGAGGGTACGAGAACTTTACGAATGCGGCTATTGTGTCCATGTACAAGTACGGTATCAAACGTTACCCGTCAGTACATTTGTTCGCTTAACCACCCAATTCAAGATTCTGGTCTACGGTACCCTATCAATGACCAACGTAGCGCCAAGATTTTCTGTAAGTGTTTTGTTGCCCTAGCAACAGGATGTTGATGCAGAGCAACAGTTGGCCAGTTCAAACTCTCAAGTTTCTTTGACTTCGCCTCCCGTCTCCTCCTTCTTCACTTGACTCCTAACACTCTTTACCACAATCAATCAGATCTGGCCCCAGATTGATCTAGAGTGAGTGGGTGACTTCCCATCTCTTTTGCTGTTCTCCAGTTTTCTCTTTCTCTTTTGCTCTCTAGTACTTTGTCCACATTCGAAGCCACAAGTGCACTTGGACACGAGAACCCAGATGGCCACTTTGCAAAAATTGGCATTATCTCCAATGGACCCAAATCTCCCTACCCGACCTCTGGTCAGGAAGCGATCGGCCAGAGCCACCAACCCATCTCCTCTACGAAAACAGTCTGACTACCAACTTGTTGCGCCCTTGAAAATTACACCGACTGCTGCTTCGGGGCCTGCGCCAGCTCCCTCCAGCACTGCAAACCCGAAAACCCCTAAGGCCGCCGCGAAAGACAGAAAGAAAAAATTACTGTGTGCCACCCCACCACAGGTTTTGCAGGACACGAGAGGACGGGCGGAGTATGACCGCGGAAGACAGCTTGGTGAGGGTGGGTTTGCACGGTGTTTCCTGGTACAGAACAAGGAAGGCGAACTATTCGCGGCAAAGACCGTTGCGAAGAAGAGCTTGCAAAACCAGAGGATGAAAGCCAAGGTTCGTTCATATTTCCCTGATTGGAAAATATTTTTTTAACGATTAGTAGTTCTTCGGAGAGATCCAGGTTCACAAAACAATGATTCACCCGAACGTCGTCAAGTTTATTGAGTGTTTCGAAGATTGTGACAACATCTACATGATTTTGGAACTGTGCCCAAACAAGTCATTAATGGATATGCTGCGAGCCCGCAAACGTTTTACTGAACCCGAAACAAGGTTCTTCCTGTTACAACTCTTAGGCGCATTGAAATATATGCATGGAAAGAAAGTTATTCATCGCGATCTTAAACTTGGGAATATATTTTTGGATGCAGACATGAACATCAAAATTGGGGACTTTGGGCTTGCAGCCTTGCTTGTCAACGAAAACGACCGTAAGAGGACAATATGTGGGACACCAAATTACATTGCCCCAGAGGTTTTATTCGGCAGTGGAAAAGAAGGGCAAGGACATAGTTTCGAGGTTGACCTCTGGGGAGTTGGCGTTATAATGTGGGTTTCTTGAGGAAAAAAAGACTCCAAACAATGCTAACGGTACAAGGTATGCTATGCTCGTTGGGAAGCCTCCTTTCCAAGCTGGTGATGTAAACGTTATCTATCAGTAAGTGCCCGACCCGGACCAGAATGAAATGGAAACATATGACTAACGACAAGCAGAAAAATCCGTCATAATACTTTTAGTTGGCCTGAGGAGGTACCAGTTAGTTCGGCTGCAAAAAATCTGGTTCACTCGATCCTCAATCACGATCCGGATGCTAGGCCTACACTAGACGATATTGCCGACCATTATTTCTTCAAGTCCGGCTTTTTTCCGAGATCGATTCCAGTCTGCGCTGGCAAGCAACCACCAGTCTGGAGGGGTGCTAGCGGACAAGGTGTAGGAGCTGCTAGCGCAAACAGACAGGATTGGATAAAGAATTATGAGGAGGTTGCTCGCGAATGCGGTGTTGGTGTCCGTTCAGATGGAAGGCCTGTCAGTGCTGTTGGAGCTCATGCAGGTGAGAGTATGGAGCTTCTCACTCTTCTGCCTTCCAGGCCGGCATCCGCGTTATCTACCAGTAACGAAAACCAGCAATTTGCGGTCGAAAAGCAAACAGTAAAAATGAAGCTCGAAGACGAGAAGAAGAAACAGAAGGAAACAGCTGCTTATATTCTACCAGAAACCTTAAGTCCGCGAGATAGTCATGCTAGAATGCGGGGCGCCAACGCACTAAAGGGGAAGGCATCTAGGCTATGGGGCCCCACAAGAGGAGCTGGGCTTGTCAGTGCTGGACTCATGCCAGCGAGGCAAGCGCCGGGACTTCCCGCTTTACAAGTGGCCAAGGTTGCCGAAGTGGAAGAAGAATCCGATGATGATTTTGAAGACCAGGAGGAGGAAAAACCGATAGCAAAGCCCGCTACCCAACGCCTAAAAGCACAACCAATACGAAGGAGCACTGTTGTTACTTCCCCAGCTACAAGGAAGAGTGTATTTCCACCCCGCAACCAAGCTGTGAAATCATATGCTGCGGAATTGAGAGCTGCAGGTCAGCTGGAAACACATGAGCAACCCGTAAAGGCACCGCCCACCGCAATGACCCACAAACCTCAGGGAAGACCCCAGAGCCGGCCATCACGACCAACTTCTTCGGCATCGGCTAAGCCCCAACACGAACTTCCACCATCATCGCAAGAGCCTGCAATTTCAGGGCGGTCCCCACCGCAGCAGTCCTCGCAACCCTCTTCACAACCTTCTGAAGGCCCGATCATTCCATTTGGTCCTAACTTGAGTTCCAAGATTGGTGTCTCTATTCGCTCAACTTCTACATCCACAGTACTCTCATCATTACGACCCTTCGTTAATAACCTTGAGGCATTTGTCAGCTCGAGGCTTCACACTCTATCTCCAACACCAGCTGCTACCATTGCAGCAGTGAAGTCCTCTCACAGAGGTGAACCCAATCAACATGTTTTCATCACGAAATGGGTAGATTACACCAATAAATATGGTATGGCGTACATTCTCACGGACGGTACCTGCACAGCGATGTTCAATGATAATACCTCATTCGCAGTTGATAGTGTCGGTGGTGAGCGGGTTGAATTCATTACTCAATCCTATGCTAGTGATTCTTCGCAGGATATTGTATACCGAAGGCTACAGACAAAGATGGAGGTCCTCAACGAGAAGAAGAGGACCAGCAAAGGGCTTGCTAGGAAGATGCAAATGTGGAAGAGATTCAAAAACTATATGAAGACAGACTTGGAGACTGTCGAACAGTGGAGTGTGGAAAGAGATTCCGTGATCAGGGAGTCAACTGTTGGTGGCGATGATCGTGGAATGCTATTTGTCACCCACTATACAAGGCTGAAGAGATGCGCACTCTTCCGCTTCTCTGATGGATCCTTCCAGGTTTGTTACTCCAATAATTCAACATCTACCTTCGCTAACATTTTGACACCCAGTTGAACTTTATTGATCATACGAAACTTATCGTCTCTTCCGGTGGTCGCACAATCCGTATGATCACCAAGACACACGAACTCATTGTCATGTCCCTCGAGGATACCCACCAAGAAGTCTTCGTCTCAAAGAATAGGATGCTCCTAGATTTTGGTGTCAGGGAAAAACTAAATTACCTGGTTGATATACTAAAGCTTTGGGTAGTTGAAGGAAAGTTCCCAAGGAGCTACGACGTTAAAGAGGAGACTGGGATCACGGTTCTGGGGGAGTAAATTAGATCTATGCCTCTCTTTTCTACTCCTACTTTTGCTATTTCTTTGTTCATCCGTTCGGCGTTGGTTCACAGTATGGGTATATTTCTTGTTTTGTCTTTCTCCCTCTCGGATGCTTGAGGTTTCCGCCTTTCCACCGTATGGGAACGCTTGGAAGTGTACTACTATCACAGTTGTCGAGTTTTCTGGGCCTTTTTCCTTACTTTGTGAAACTGCGTTTGTAAAGCATATCGATAATTGAGTGTGGACATATTATTCCCCTATCACGAGACAAGTTGATAAGGTAGAAGGCATGTAAGTCAAGGCGTGTCTGCTTTTTGCTCGCACAAAAAAGGGCCTGCTATGGCGTTGTAACAAGGTATATGATGGTCTAAACACGGATTCTGTTGCGTTGTGTGTGGATAAGATTCCAGTATTGGAAAACAACTTACAACCGTATTTGGGCTAAGTAAGAGGGTTGTCCTGCTGTAAAGTACAAGTCTCTAGCACAGAGGCATTACAACGTTTGAATCTCTCTTGCTCTCACTCGACATTGCCAAAACTGCTGTCATAAAATCCCGTTCAGCAATCAAAATCCCTATCAATCCTCCATGTGGGCCTTGAGGGTCCTTCAACTCTACTGAGATTTTGCGGGTCCCCCACATCAGAAGAGATGCATGACAATTCTACACGTATCTAGTGCTATAGGTATGCTTGTGGCTCAATTAGCCACAATTGTATAGAGTGGGCCAATCTCACCACCCGCTCTGGGACCTTGGGGGGTACGCGTTGGGCTTGATTGGCCAAACCGAACAGATGCACCTGAAGGTATTGAGCTAGGAGCCACAGGGTAAGGGAGTTCGAGTGATTATGCATGAAGTGCAATTATTGTACTGCCAGCCCCTCGCTACAGATACTACTGCAGCCCGGACCCAGCAAGAGATGTTGCGGCAGAGGCCTTAACTGGATGAAGGGGGGGGGCGTTGAAGAGGGGGTTTACCAGATGGCGTGAGGGCGGGCTCACCATAGCCACAACGAAACCACAAGTAGGCAGCTGACGAACAAGGGTATTTCGTGGGAATAGTCACAGTAGGATAGCAAAAAAACTGGCTATCACATTATCATATTATTGATCCCTGTTCGTCACCCGCCCAATTTTGCCGGTCACGATGAAGACTGAGCAGCTGCGTTGAGGCTAGGGAGAGCTACACTCTGTGCTAAGCTTTGGTTTTATGTTGTTTGTCTGTCTGTCTCTCTCTCTCTCTCTCTCTCTCTTGAAACCTTCGGGCCTTCGAAGGGAGGAAGTTCACAGCAGAGCCACAAGGTCCCCCCCATCATGCCAACTGCCCATGAGGGAGCGTGACATGGGAACGGCAAGAATATGACTAATGTTTACCAAAACCCGAGAAAAGATCTACGGTATTTCGCAGATGTTGGGAAATACTTGTAAACACCGTCCTGCTCAAACACAGGACCATGGTCGGGATTGAGACCGACTAGGGTTGTTGAAATATGGTATGAGAGCTGTTGATAACGATGCACGGAGGCTATAGTACCAGTGGTGCATCGCTGCGGGGCCGAGCCAGGGCGCAATCACGATACTCGTGAAACTCGGTGAACCGTTCAGAGTGCCGGTAAGAGGGGACAGATGGGTGTTGATTGGGCTGTTGGCGAGGATAATTCCATTGTCCGGCTCCTGGCTGGGCAATTTGTGATTGTTGAATATCGCACCGCTGACTTGGCGCGCTAACCGTGTTGGGCTCGCGGACTTTTTATGTGCAGGATTGTTAGGCGCAAAAACAAAGTGCGCCCTAGAGGGAGGGAAAAGGTGGAAGGGAAAAAAAGGTGCACCGTCTGCTTTCCCACCTTCCCCAAAACCCAACTGTCAGCACCCTCCCATCATCATCCCACCTCCCACTGATCCTTCAAAACTCTCAACACCCTTCCTCTCCCCCCAAATTATTTCTAGTGAGCGATTCGTTACTTCTTCCAAGTTGAATCAGTATCGCGCTTTTCCTAGGTTCGCAGTGTTTGTTCGGGAGATCCTCCTGGGAACGCGAAAGGGATTCTCCTGTCCTGTCCACCACCCATCTCTTGTCCGTCTTTTTGTTCAAGAAGTGCGCTCCTTTTGCGCGGTTCATCTGGCCCCGCTGAATTTGTTTGTATCATTCGAGATACCCCTCCTGTTTCCTGGCTAACTCCGTAAAGACAAAGTTTAACCGCAGTCAAGTACAGTAATATCGCAGGCTTTCCCTATCATGTCTGGAAAAGACGGTTGGAACCCATCCCATCCCCCTCCTCCCCCGGATCAACAGAAGCAGTCACCTAGCGGCGGGCCTCAAGGGCCTCCTACGCTACAGCAGCATAGACTGCCGCCATATCAGTGGGTTCCTCCTTGATCTGGAACAGATGAAGACATTTTCCCCGCAAGAGCCGCTGACGTGCACAAACTGCAGGAACGGTTCAGGACAGCAGGCTCAGGGCGGTCCAGTTCTGCCTCCACTCCCCCCAAACCCGTCAGGATGTGAGTTGATGAGAATTGGAAACAATGGGTTTCGACCTGCGTGATTTAGGATTTCAGTTCTGATTTCGGTGCATTAGCCGCGTTTTTCCACCCTTCCTCTCAACCACACCCTCTCCCCGCTTCCCACCCGTCATATTCTCTACCCGGTATGCAATCAGTTCCCGGCGCGTCCCCACACGGCCCCTCCCCCTCTGTTCCCGGGAGCAGCGCTGGTCCTCCACAGCAACGTGAGACTCCTCAAGGCCTTCAGCCCGGTCCTGCTCAGCCGGCTCAACAAGGTATGGCCCAATCCCAGCGACCAGGTTTACAAAACACGAATCCTCAGCCACCAAATATTATGCAAACTTCTCCGGCCACTGGCCAAACTCAAATGCCACTTTTAACCACGCAGGGACCCCATCCATCTCAGCAGCAACCACAGCAACAGCAAGGGCCTGTGGCAACCGTTCACCACCACCCGATGTCCAGTTTGCCTGTCGGGCACCCCCAGCAGACCGATTCTAGACCTTCCCAGCACCAACCGAGCAGCGGCCCTGCAAGTCAAGCCCAGAGCCAAGCTCAACAGGCCGCGGCCTCGATGCCCCCATCCGCAGCCGGACCCGGCAGTGGGCCTGGGGGCCCCATTTTAAATGTAGGAGGCCCCCTACCAACCGCCCCCCCTTCCCGTCCCCATCCCTTTGATATCTTGCCTTCCACTGCGGAGCGAGATTTCGATAGTCGCAGAGCCTCTTCTTTGGGTTTTCAGGGTGCTCATGGTCATTTGAATGTGAAGGATGCCTTATCCTACTTGGATCAAGTAAAGTTTCAATTCCAGGATCAACCAGATGTATACAACAAGTTTCTGGATATTATGAAGGATTTCAAGAGTCAGGCGTAAGTTCTAAACCCTCCGTTTGCTAAAGCGAGAGCCAAAACTAAGCTTGAATGCCCCATACGGATTCCAGAATCGACACACCTGGGGTTATCGACAGGGTCTCAACACTATTCAGCGGCCACCCAAGCCTAATCCAGGGATTTAATACTTTCCTTCCTCCGGGATACAGAATCGAGTGCTCTCAGGACCCACGGGATACCAAAATTACGGTCACGACTCCCTCGGGAATTCACCACGCTGCTTCAGGTGGCGAGGTATCAATTGGAGGTGACAGGAGCGGAATGCAATTGAGCACCACTCCATTGGGTGTTGCTGTAAGTAGTGCCAACGGTCCCAGGCAAGGTCAGTACTCAATATTCTATGAGCAACAGGTCAGTAGATGGGACACGCCATATGGGTTATATGTTCCTCAGGGTGGGGCGGGTGGATCGCAGCAATCCCAACCCCCCCAACAGCAATCAGAACCTCTGTCTGCTCGCCAGCTGCATCAGCAACAGCTCGTGCAGGCCCAAGTGGCTCAGCAACAACAGGCCCAACATCAGGCCAGTGTGCAACAGGGTGTGAGCCAGTTGCAATCCGCTGCAGCTCATACTAATGGCTCTGGTGTGAAAGGGCCTGTTGGGCTCGTGGTTGGAAGTCCTGGAACCCCTTCAGCTGCAGTCAATGACCCTAAGTCTGGAAAAGGCCCAGTAGAATTCAATCACGCCATTAGCTATGTGAATAAGATTAAAGTATGTGGAGATGGCCAATCAATTACGCGCATCAGTTTTGCTTACTGTTTGCTTTCTAGAATCGATTCGCGCAACAGCCAGAAATCTACAAGAACTTTCTGGAAATCCTCCAGACATACCAACGGGAATCAAAACCGATACAAGATGTCTATTCTCAGGTTACTCAATTATTCCACTCAGCGCCGGACCTCTTAGAAGATTTTAAGCAGTTTCTTCCTGAATCCGCTGCTCAGGCTCGCGCAGCCGCGGCAGCGAAAGCTGCTGCTGATGAGGCAGCCGGCCATACTGGGCATATAGGACCGCATGGGCCCCCTGGGTCTGGTGGGACACCTGGCGCATCAAGACTACCTCCGGTTGGAAATTTTCCGCCTCCTCCCAGCGTTGGAAAGGAGAACAAGAAGAAACGCGGGGCCCAAGGACTTACCGCTGTCCAAGAACCTAAGGCCGAGAATAACGGGGCGAATGGTACCTCAAATGCACTAAGAGGCAACAAGGTATGTGGTTCCGATACAGCTATCCTACAGTAGTTTCAGAGTTTGGCAATAGTTAACATCATTTGGCAGAGACATAAGGTCGGTCACCCTGCCAAGCCATCTGTCGCTGAACAGCTTGTCGCCGTCTCACCGACATTGATTCCATTCCACCCCGAGCCTCTTGGACCGCAACTACAGCCTATGGCGACTACTGAGGAGCTTGCGTTCTTTGACCGCGTTAAGAAGTTCATTGGAAACAAGCAAACGTACAACGAATTTCTCAAACTCCTGAACCTTTTTTCCCACGATTTAATAGCGAAAGATATGCTTGTTGATAAGGTATCTAACTTCATTAGTGGTAACAAAGAGCTTATGGATTGGTTTAAGAGATTTGTTGGCTACGATGGGAAAGCGGATGATTTGATCGACAATGCTCCCAGCACAGTCAATAAAGTTAGGTTGAATCTTTGCCGTGGGCTTGGCCCCAGTTACAGATTGTTGCCAAAACTGGTAAATATGTCACATTCCCTACTTGTAAAACTTATCTGGCTAAGTACGTTTCAACCTCTAGGAAGCTCAAAAACCTTGTAGTGGTAGGGATGAGATGTGTTGGGAAGTCCTGAACGATCAATGGGCCTCTCACCCGACATGGGCCTCGGAGGATTCTGGGTTCGTTGCGCATAAGAAGAATCAGTACGAGGACATTCTTCACAGGATTGAGGAAGAGCGCCACGATTATGACTTCAATATCGAAGCAAATTCAAGGACTATACAGCTCCTTGAACCAATTGCCCAACGAATAGCGAATATGACGCCGGAAGAGAAAGCAAATTTCCGCTTAGCCCCCGGCTTAGGCGGACAAAGCAAAACCATATATCAGCGCATCATCAAAAAGGTATACGATAAGGAAAAGGGGCTAGAGGTGATTGAGATGCTTCATAACAACCCGGTTGTAACTGTGCCGATTGTATTGAAACGTCTTAAATCAAAAGAAGAGGAGTGGAAGGCTGCCCAGAGGGAGTGGCAAAGGGTATGGCGTGATCAAACGGCAAAGGTGTTTTGGAAGAGTTTGGACCATCAGGGTATCACGGTTAAGGCCAACGACAAGAAAGCTTTTAGTATGAAGGCGTTGGTGAATGAGATCCAGGCGAAGTACAAGTCACAGGATGTCAGACGCCAGAGCTCCACAACCCCTATAGTCGAACACCAATTTATGTACACGTTCAAAGACTTTGGCATTATCCTTGATGCTAGTCGTCTTTTAGCTGTTTCCTTAGAACATACCAACACCTTTAGCGCCAACGATCGCGAGAAGATTGACTATTTCATCAAATCCTTCATCCCGTTGTTTTTCGGCATGAACTCAAGAGATGTTGAGGACACCGTCAACAGCATCGCACGTAAGTCACCCGACGATGATGGTGACGAAGGGTCGCCCGCAGCTGGGGAAAGTTCAACTCGAGCGGGGCGCCGCGGCAGACAGGATGACTTGCTCAAAGATGTTCTCAGGCGCGGCACCGGGAAGAATGGAAAGAGCTCCAGGAAAGATAAGGAAGGAAGTGTCGCCTCTCGTGGAAGCAAAGAGTCTACTCCGGAGGTGAACCAGAACGATAGCGATATTGAGATGGCCCCTGATGGGCCTCCAGACCGACCCATCAAGGAAGAGCAGCATTGGATATCGAGGCCTACAAAGCACCTCCCAGATATGAAACCCGGCACTCCAGTATCTCATGCTGACGAATCATCACTTCCTGTCAAGAGAACGCTGTTTACCTTGTACGCGAATACAACTATCTATTGCTTCTTCCGCACGTTCCAAATACTCTGCAAACGCCTGTCGGACATCAAAGCTTGCGAAGAGGAAATTCGCAATGACGTCACCATTCGAAGACAACAGAAGGCAGCCCACGATTTGCACTTGCTGGGTTCTAGTAGTGTCCCTGGTTCCTCCAAAATGGAAGAGCTTTTCAGTGATACAAGCCCGAACGCGAATTACTATTCACAAGTCCTTGATCACTGCGAAAAGTTTATCGAAGCCGAGCTCGACTCAAATGCATTTGAGGAAGGGCTTAGATCCGTCTATGTACAGAAGGGGTGGCAGCTTTACACCATCGACAAGCTTTTGCTAGCTATTTTAAGATTCATCCAGGTTATCGTGCCAAACGACACCAAAGAGAAGAGTTCCGACAAGGGCGGAAACGCCGACATCATCAGACTGTTCAAGTGTGATAGGGAGCGCAGGGAATTCACCAAAGAACGTGGTGAATACCAGGAGCTGATTAGTTATCGGAGAAGTATCGAGAAGATGCTCGCGCCCGAGGACAGCGTTTATCGAATTGACTGGGTAAGGAAAAATATATGTACTCCATCCGGTTGATTTGTTGCTAACAATTGAACAGAACGAGGAAAACAAGGAAGCGACCATCCGGTATGTTCCAAGAAACGAAATGACGATCGCCAACGAACTCGATAAAGACGAGCGCTGGAATTACTACATCCAGACATATATGATGTGCGCACCGACAGAGGGCATTCCGTTGGGAAGATGTGACAAAGTATTCTTGACAAGGAATAGGCCTTCGGAGGACGACCTACCGGAAGATGGCTCCCCTCGCGAGATGATTGGCATCTCGGCAGCAGATGGCTTCTACAACGAGGAGAACATGGAGATACGGATATGCGTGAACACATACCGCTTGTTCTTCGCGCCGAACACCGAAGACTTTATGGTGCAGAGGAGGTCCCAGCGGCTTGCCGGGGAGAGCAAGATGCAGGCTGTTTCGGGGAAACGGATTAATAAGTGGCACGACTTCCTTAACAACGCTCCATGGATGCAAAGCATGCCCCGGGAGGAGATTGGGAGGAAGAAGGCGGAATGGGAAGTTGCTAAGGCGAACGGACAGCCTAAAGACGCCGTTATGGGAGGTGCTTGACCTCACAGTATATCAGAATATCACATCGGTGGTGGTTGATCGGGCTTGTCTGTTGAATTCTAGTCTCTTTGTCCTCGTTCTTTTTTCCTTTACTATTCATATCACAACGGACGAAAAATTCGGGTTCTCATTGGTGGCAGTGGCAATGGCAGGTATGGTGCTTGGGTATAGCGTGGGAGGGTTTTATTTTCCGGGCTTCCAACCTTACGGGATTATCATGCGTTTTTGCTTGCTTTTTATTTTCATTTTCATGAGCTGCTGCTTTGCTTTTTTTACTTTTTTTACCAAATGTTTCACTTTTTCTTTTCTCCCCCCGTGTCAACTTCGCCTTCTCTCGTTTTTGCTTTGGGGACAATGGGTGCTCTACCGCACTGCTTCACTGGTCTACAGTGAGCACATGACTTGTCAACCTAACCCAGTCTAGCCATTTTCCGAAGACACAAAACGGCAAAAAAAGGAAAAGAAATAAACCTCCCTCCCTCCCTCCCTACCCCCTCATCCCAGAAAATAATGTGTTTTTTCCCTTTCTTCTTTTTTCCCCCGTCGCTTTTTCCATGTCTTCCTTTTTCCACTCTTCTCTGCGGCATTCGCTTTTACTGGCACTTTGAGTCCGAGCTTTATTGTTGAAGCTACCTCTCTTCTTTTTTTTCTTTTTCACTTGTATATTAGAATTATGGTAGTATTCTTTAAAATAAAAATAAAAATGAAAATAAAAATAAAAAACGTGCTGCTCTGGTGAGATGTGATTTGTGCTGTTTAGGTACCATACTCAAAGGTAGGCTTCTGAAGGGAAATCCCGAACAGAGGGTCTAGATGTTCACCCACAGCACAATGCATAGACAGACAGACGGTGCGGTATCTCGAAGCCGAGGTTGAGAGGATTCACAGCGAGCTAGTGTTTATCAGAGAACTAAAGTCTACCAATAGGGTGGGACAGATGCACAGTGCCAGTATATATTAATACCATACCATGTGCTACGGTGTGTATGTATGTATGTATGTATGTATGTTGTTGGCTCGAGCTGGTATAAACCCCAAGCTCCGCCTATCTATCTATCTATCTGTGAATGTACGAATGTATGAACGAACGCAGTACCCGAAAATACTGCCCGCGGCCCACAGTGCCAGTAAGCGCATTTCGAGATACCAGTCGAAAGAAGGGGAAGAGGGGAAAAAAAAAAAAAAAAAAAAAAAAACGGTAAACCCTTCTCAGGACCTTTTTTGTCTCTCAACTTGGGGATTGCAGGGGTGACGGAGATAGCGGTACGAACTTGCTTGCCGCAAGTCATTGACCCTTCCTGTGAGGCCCGATTCCTTTTTAAGGTATTTATGGTGTTGTGGTGTTATGGTTTTTCCCAAAGAATTTCGGTGTTGTGTTTTTTTTTTTTTTTTTTTCTGTCGTCTGTGGTCTTTTGCCTCTCGTCGGTATGTCCTACGATACAGGTTAGTTGAGCCTCCACGACTGGTAGTGTCGTCGAGTATGATATTATGTAGCGGTGGCTGGCTCTGGGGAAGTGTCATGCACAACCTGATATCGTAGCACAGTGACTTAGCAATCTCGAAACTATTGTTAGTCAGCCTCCAAGATACAGTAGAAAACCTAGCCTTGACTTCATCTTCCTCCGCCTCCCCCTTCCTACCCATACTCATGCCAAGGTTGTGGCTGGTTGCCACAACCCCCGGATGTTCGCAAGCTCACAACTGAGGGCACTCTAAAGAGTGCTGGACAGCTCAATGTCATTAGACAGCACAATGTCGGATTTGGTTACCGTAGCAACGTAGTACCAGTTTCAGGTGACTTTATAGGTTACAGAGTAATGTAAATGCTTGCAAGTAGCATAACTGTGAGATTGAGAATGGGTAAATGGTTGCAATTAACTTCACAAGATATCAAAAACATCATTATCCATCCTGCCCCCTGGACCATTCTTTTCTCAAGGTACTTAATGAAAATGTTAAGAGAAAGTTGACCCTTCAGACGTAGAAATAGAAACTATCTCGACTTATAGTTACTGGATGAATGTAAAAATTTGGATTACAAAAATAGATGCACTTTAACATTATCTACTCATACAACCAATCCAATATGAGACCCATATGGGATTTAATAAATTACCATTTATTTACAAAGTGTTCAGTTTTAATTTGGCACTACTAGTATTTAGAGAATTACTAATATACATTTAGCTTTAAGTTATAGTTTTTTTCCATGTTGCTATGGTAACCCACAAACTGACATTGAGCTGTCTAATAACATTGAGCTGTCTGACACTCTTTAGAGTGCTCCCGGTTGTGAGCTTGCCAACATCTGGGGGTTGTGGCAACCAGCCACAACCTTGGCACGAGTACCGGTCTCGAGTGGCCGTATAGACCGGGGGTGCCCTCTGCGAGGTGACCCCCTCAGCGAGGCGCAGCGCTTTGGGTGTGGCATGGTGTGGCAAGGCAGCAACCAGGTACCCACCAATGCAGCTAGCTCGCATAATTGATATTTCCTTCTTACAACTGATCACCTTTCCTGCTCCACCTTTCCTCTACCAACCCCTCAATCTCTTTCTCTCATCCAACTTTGCTCACAAACACTAACATCCTCTCTTGAAATGATCAGAAAAAAGAAAAAAAAAAAGAAAAAAAAAAAGAAAAGAAGTCTATACCTCAAAATCGGAGACGACAGGAGTGAAAGTGGCATTAACTTCATTCCTGTTCCAACTGTGATCATCTTCGTTGGTTCCCAGTGTTCGGCTTGACAAATCTTCCAACTCAGAACCGCTATCGTTACCTTGGTTTTCCGTATGGGCAACATTATCGGCATGCAAATCATCAACATGCTGGTTAAGACTTTCCAGCTTTTCCTCCGCCTCTTGAATCTGTTTTCGCAAATGAGATTCCTCCTCCGCCAATTGGGTTCCTGTTTTCCGACGTTTGGGTAACTTTCCCTGCTCTTCCAAGATTTCTGCACCCTTTCGCTTGCGTTGATATTCTGCTAATTTTTTTTTCCAACCTGCAATCAGGGTAATAAGGTTTTGGAGCCGTTGCTCTATAGTCCTTCGCTGATTTTGTGTCTGCTTCGCAAAGAAGTTCTGAATGTATTCTCGATCAATTCAAGCTTTACCCTGAGTCGGTATTCTAGTCCTGTTCCTCGATTTTTGGGTTTTGAAATCTGCTAACTGTCTTTCTAGGTTTGCGATGCGCTGGTCCTTGGTTTCCAAGTCCGTTAATGCTCGTTGGGCTCCGACTGCCATATTGGTAATGACCTTTTTGATACTCTATGCTGTTGGGTCATTCGAACGTAGTGTTGAATGGACTATCAACTCTTGTTCCTCAATCTGTTTACGGTTTACAGGTACGTTCAACCGGTTGATTTCTTCAGCACTAAGGTTTCCCAGTGATTGTATTGGCTGACTAGGATTGAAACTTAGGGAGTTGGTATTCGACATAGGACACGGGTTTTGCGAGTATGGATCATATGGGTGCTTGGTGGAGAAGGTTCCTGTCACAATGTGGATGGAAGGCGGTGGAGTACGATATCTCTGTTGGGTGGAATAAGTCCGGTATTCGAAAAACTGCTTTTGATGTTTTGTGAGGTAAATGCCTGTCGTCTAGCTGCCATTAACACCTCATAGAAGTTATCTTTCCCAATTCCATTGTCACAAATCGTGACTTAGCAATATGGAATGTTTCACATGACTCACGATTTGTGAGATCATTTATGATTATGATGTTTGATTTGATTTATTGTTTCATGACTCACGTTTGTGAGGTCATATGATGTTATGACTTTCACACCGGACTACAAGTATGAGTCAGGGGTTTCACACATGTGACGCGATTAGCGCACATGATCTTTTATGGAAATTGGATACTAGGGGGATTGTATACTATGACTCAAATTGTGAGTCATAGGACGTTTGTTATACTATGACTCACACGGCAGTCATAGTAAAGAGGTGACTCATAGTAAAGTCACCAGGGTTAGGGTTGTGGGAAGGGCGCCTATATAAGGAGGGTCACGGACACAGATAGCTAGCTCTTCACGCAACCACCTAAGTTACTTCCTATGTTATATTTTATCTATTAGTTCAATCAATACTTTATTCTTATTACGACTATCCGTTTATATCACCGTCCGAAAGGTGATTCGAGAAACCTCTCGCTAAAGAGCAGTCGCACGGGCTAGGAGTGAAAGGACTCAGCGTCCCTAGGCGACATAAGGCTACGAGATCTGAAGAAGCGGTGAGACGAGCGGTACGTATCGTTACCTGTTGCTGTTAATGAAGATAGTGTGCCTTGTCCAGCAGACTAGGGATAGGTTTGTAACATCCATAATCATGATTTCGAATCTTTTAGTAAGTTCCTTTTGATAATAATGTTTATATGGACTAAATATTGCAACATCTAAAGGTTGAAGTTGATGAGTTGTATGTGGTGGTAGGCAGAATGGAATAATCATATGTTCGATGCAGTATTCCAAAAACTCGAGATTGACGTGACTACTATGACCGTCAAATATCAATAGTGTATAGTCATTCGTTTCCTTTGCCTTTCGGTAGCTTATACTTTCGTTGCCAAAGTTCCTTTCAAAAAATCGCTTTGCCATCCCCTCATCTGTCCAACCATTATGTGATCGTCCAAAAAGTATATTTTCTGGAACTTGTGGTAGCTTGTGAAACCATTCTGCAATGAATTCCTCTGCTTTCAGAATGATTGTAGGATCTAATGTAGTCCCATCACCACAAACACCCTCAATCACTGTAACAAATTCTCGACTTCTATCTAAATTTTGTATTAACATTGTTATTAGCTATATAATTTGTAGAAAATAAAATATATTATGTCCATATACAATTTGCTAAATTATGAAGAATAACTTACTCTGTGCATGGAAATGGAGAGTTCTGTTACGGGGTAGCCAATACGGTACTGTTGAATTGACTAGGCCATGCTCGTATCGAGAAAATCGGAGAACTGTCACGAAAGCTTGGTAAAAGTATGGTTAAGATAAAAAGGTTCTCGAAGGCTTTATAACTGAATAACTGAATATATTGTTAAGGTCTCTTCTCCGTTGCTGTCACGATTGATGACTAAGCAAGGCAGAAATTCGCATGACTCATAGTTATGAGTCACAAGGTTGTTATATTTCGCACTATGACTCATTAGAAGTCATGGGGTTTCACATGATGCACACTTGTGCAATCATTGTTATGTTGTGATTGGTTGATTGTGCGCATGACTCACATTTGTGAGTCATATGATGTAAGCATTTTCACACATGACTCACACTATGAGTCATGGGTTTCGCGCATGTGACCACTTTAGGGCAGATGACTTATTATATGAGTTATGATTGGTTGGCGCGCGGCACAGTTGACTAGGAGGAGTCAGCAGATGGATTTCATACTATGACTCACTATGAGTCATAGAGGTCGTGTGACTCGCAGGTATGAGTCACCAGGGTTAGGGTTGAGGGAAGAGTGCCTATATAAGGACCTCTAGGCGACCTGTAGTTAGGACTCTTCACGCAACCATCTAAGTTCTTTCCTATACAATTACTTTACCTCTTTACCGTTTCATTCCCCGATTGGCGTTGTGCGATAGGAACCATAGGGTTCAGCTATCAAGACAACGTAGGCATAGGCCTAAGAGCAATAGTGGAAATCCGCCTAGTACTACTCGTTGTAATAGTACTCCTACCCTGGTGGCGGAGATTAGCGCCACGCCACGTACCGGACTATTACCGCGGCCCTGTCATATTCATCCCACCTACAGAGAAGTAGTTACCTGTTGCAAAACCAGCTTACAGCATAGGATCGTAACATTTGGTTGCGTCACCTAAGCAACACCCAACTACAAAACGGCAGAGTCTACAGAGAACGACATCGACCTTACTGAGGGCGAAATCGATACCTCAACACTTGGCCCGGCACTTGAAGCAGCAATTAGCACAAACCTATCTAGAAGCCAGTCACAATGAACCACAAGTCCGGTGACCCCTGAGCTGGCCTCACCAACATGATCTCTGGAACCAGAAACCTCAAGACCAGAAAGGATTTCAGCACTGGGACCAGCAACTGCCGGTGAAGGAGCAGGAATTCAACTAGCAGGATTTACAACTGCACAGTTCCAAGAGATCCTGACTCTGATAAACAACCAGCGAGAAACAACCAACAACCGGATCAAAGTCGAGAAACCTCCTACCTTCTCTAGAACAAGGACCAAACTACGAACCATCTTAGTGCAATGCCAACTATACTTTGAAGCGACACAAGAAACACGACATACGGAACGCATCACCTACGTCAAAATCTTATTAAGGGATGCAGTAGCAAGCTGGATAACCCCATTTGCAGAAGGACGCAAGCCGGAGACATGGACTACATATGAAGATTTCACCACAGCCCTCAAAGACCAGTTTGGGGATGTGGATGCAGAAAATGCAGCTAGGACAAAACTCGACCGCATGAGGCAAGGCAAGGAACCAGGCACGGAATACTGGAATGACTTTCGCCTAACAGCCACAGAGGCGAATGAGGATGATGGTACACCCAGACGCCAATTCCTTAAAGGAATTAACCGAACGCTCCAGGACGCATGGGCCGCGGACCACATGGTAGCGGCAAATGTCGATGCCCTTGCAGCCTGGGCAATCGAAAAAGAAAACCGGATCAACATGATCAAGCACCTTCAAGGAAACAACAGTACCTTTATCCAACAACAGGAAACGCCTAGGAACAATAACAGAACCTGGAAGTCGGACAACACTATGGAAACCCGAGGCGACCCAATGGACCTGGATGCTACCAGAAGGCGTCTACGACTAAACCTCTCACGAGCAGAGTTCACAAGAAGAAGGGACAACAACCTATGCCTAGGATGCGCCAGACCTGGGCACAGACTCAGTAATTGCCGAAATGCAAGAGATGAGAAGGACTATACTAGGCAGTTCAACAGCAAGACCAACAATAATCGCTGGAAACCACGAACCAACCTACACGAAATGGAGATCAGAGAAACACCTGAAGAGTCGGGAAACGAAGAAAGTCCCCAGTAAGAGATAGGCTGCGGGACAACAAAACCAAAACCATCGGAATCAGCAACATCTACATGGCACTTACAAATACGGAAACATTGGAACAAGAAAAAAACCATGCCATGGTCAAAATGCGTTTAAATGGCAAGGACAAGACAGTCATCATCAACGGCATGATGGACTCGGGCGCTACAGAAAACTTTATTGACAAGGAATTCAGCAACAAACACGGCATAC